>PCFV01000226.1:0-42257 GCA_002812785.1 Phytophthora litchii | reverse complement strand
CACCCTAATGTAACCCCGTTACAATCCCCTCCTCCTCAGAATCCGAACTTCCGTCGAACAAGCTAGTTTGAAGTGAAGTAACTCTATAAATATTCTATTAAGTAGCATAAAAGCGTAACGCTAATAAGTAATTTAGTGTTATTTACATAGGTTTTGAATCACCTTATGAATGATTGTTGCTAATTAGACCGTGTGCGATATGGAGAGTTCCAATGCCGGTACGTCGCTCCATCCTGCATCGTACAAGTGCATATTATATCCTATACGTACTCCATCTTCTTCTCCAGCGTCTCCTCTCTCATCTCATACCAGTTTTGCATGTTTCCCATGCAAATTGACTCGATGACGCTCTCTAGAATAAACTGGAATCTAACTCTTCCTTTTTGTAGGCGGTACCAAGCGTAAACTCAAAGAGAACGCCTTCACAGCCAAAGCTGAGAGTGGCACGCTCAAGGTGAAGATCCTACGACGAGATCAGCGGCCTGTGGACCCTCTGACGTCCTCCACAGACTCCAGTTTGACGCCCAAGCCGAGAACTCGACGAGGCTCCAAGCAGCCTCCACCAGCTTCAAATTCGCCACCTAAGCCTCGTCCCAATAGGAAACATGTGCCCATTTTCTATGAGAAACAGTTCCGTCAACCTATCAAGAGAGCAGGCAGTCACAGCAGCTCTACGGACGAGTCTATGGCCCATTCGACGTCATCTACTGCTATCCACTCGAGTTCATCTACGGAGGTTTTAGGGGCTGCGTCGACGTCGTCAACGACTTCAAGCTTTGTCGCACAACTGTCGGATGTGAGACTTCATTCAAGTACTAGTGGAGGAGACGTGGAGGAGCCACCGAGGACGAACCCGCTGTTTGTCCGTAATGATAGCGATGGATTGGGGACACTTGGAGAACTATTGAGACCGTACTTCCCGTCGGGATCGAGTGTACTTCAACCGAGTTTCCCGTTAGGGGAAACGAAATCAACAGGAACGACATCGTCAGCGGGGTTGCTCGTAGACCAGACTGCGAGCTTATCTTCGGCGCTATACCAACTTGCGTCGTCGTCAGCGTCGTACCGTTCTGCCCTGGACGAACTCACGACAACAACGCACATTCAGCAGTCGACTACGTCTTCTACTGATAAATCTACTACTGCTGCGCCTGAGGTTACTACTACTACTACGGCCACTTCTACCGGGATGGAAACGTACAGATTCGATCCACTCGCTGCGCTGCAAACAGCGATTGATCACGCTCGACGTGTGTCATCAGCAAATGGAAACACAGACCAGCAGAAGGACAAGCACCGTGAAATCGGCAGCTCGAACAGCAATGCTCGGTATTTTCGTCTGGAACCATCAGGATCTAGCGCTGCCCATAACGGGAAAGCATCGGTAGCGACCAGTTTGGGCGCTCCACCTGATCTTCCTCCAGCGTTTACTCTGCAGAATTCACTTATGGGAGGTGGAATTCAGCGATTAATTCCTTCAAAACCCTCTGCTGAAGATGACAACACTGCTGAAGCTTCAAGCACTTCTCCAAACGATGGTTATAGCACAAAGGATGCGATCGCCGCACTTGGACCACCGCCGGATGCTCCACCATCGTTTCTGCTTTCAAATTCCCTCACGGGAGGGAGTACTTCGATATTGGATTTACCGAAGTCACATCCAAGTTTTGATAGACTCGGCTCATTGACTAGACTGATCAGCCAGGCGAACGAGACTGCCAAAGACCTGAACACGACGCTGTCATCTCCCCCGAAGACACATCTTAGCCTCGACAGGCTAGTTTCTTTGACAAGTGTGACTAGTGAGGACAGCGAGACGACAAAATGCACGAATTCGATGTCTCACTCGGCAATATCTGAGCACGATACTAGTTCTGCTTCGCCAAGCACCACCCATGAGACGGAAAATAGTACCGTGGACTTAGGCCCACCTCCTAGTGGCCCTCCAGCCTTCACGATTGGAAATTCGCTTATGGGAGGTGGTATCGAGCTGCAGCCTGCAGCCGCAAACGTCAACACACACAATTTCGACTGGAAGCTACACAAGTCCTCATCAAGTAGCAGAGGCGATGTTACTTCGAGTTCAGCTACCAGAGGCCTTAGTCGTGGATTACAAGCACGGCTTGAACGAAGTCTGACTTCTTCGGAAAAGGGCACTGACAAGTCATAACATAGCAGCTTTGTCCCGACGTACAAGTTTGTCCCAGCCCGTATCAATAGCTTCGTAGCGTACAAATTCTTGAAGCAGAATTACCGATGACTTGGGTCTTGAGTTCGCGTGAAATTGCGTAACATGAAATACAACACTACAGCAAGTCTGTCCTCACAACTGATGGTGATAGTTTAGGGGCTATGCCTTATAGTTTAGAAAATGTGTTATCATTTGTGTATGTATTATTTCGTTGATATGGTGGTCGTTTGCATGCATTTTACTTGTTTTCGACCTGGCATTTCTCGCGAAGGCTGGTTGCAAGACCTGCTGCTTGAGCCTTAGCTTCGTGGAGGACTTCATTGATATCGTCGGGCGCTTCCGAGTAGATGTCCAGGATAAACCTTGCGATCGGTGGAGCGTCACCGGGACCATACAGAGCGGATAGAATACTCCACACCATTGGGGTCACAAAGCGGAAATCCTTCATGGCCTTAAGACCTGGTCGAACGAATGTAACCCGGTTAGGATCCTCACCAAGAGCAAACCCAGGCTCCAGGAGCTCGTGGTTGGTAATCGGACCTGGTTCAGGTCCTCCTTTCCCCACAAACTCCACCCAACGGTTCATCCACTCCGTGTGCACTGCGAACCAGCACTCTTTGTACTTCAGCTCTTTGCGATCATAACTCATGACCAACTTCAGCTCTAAAAATCGTCGCAGCTCCGTGTCTTCCGAGTAAGTGGGTAGACGTAGCATACTCAAGCGCTTCATGGCAATGGCGGATATTCTTCGACTTGGTGAAAGTGACACTGGTGAAGCTACAGGTGCTGTAGAAGTCGTTGGCACTGGTTGAATTGTCAACTTGACGGGAGGAGGAAGGCGGAAGCTCAAGTGTCGAGGTTCACCACCCAGACGGCCAAGTCGCTCTCGAATGCCTGCCAATGGCTCTTGTGATACGTCTTCACCGTTGATTTCGACGATTTCAGCTCCAGAGCATACACCACTTCTCTCGAGTACACCGCGAGATCCATCGGGTAGAGGCACGAACCCCAACACCACGGCACGATTCGCGACCGTGCCATCAAGGTTTAAACCGAGGGATCCTGGAGGAACCTCAACGCTCACGACTTTGTCGGAAGCACTAGGAACAAACCGGCGCTTGTCAGAGTCATCGGGGCGGTCTCCCATGCCTGTGACTCGCACAAATGAAGGCGATCCACCAGTTGATTTCGACGGTGGCACCATTACTGAAGCTTGCTCAAGAGGTAGTTGGAGATCTGGAGTTGCGATTGTTTCGGGTTCGGCATCTTCATTGTTCTCCACAAGACTCGTTGAGCTACTTGTAGGACCAAGGAGAAGCTTCGACTTAACGTCATCTTGCGGGTTTTGCGCTTCTGGGTTCAACTTCTCGTAGTTTTGAGGTGGGACTCGAAAACGGAGTTGACGATCGAGGTCGACAGCATCTCGCAGAATGGCACCAATCTCCTCAAGCGTTTTGCGCGGTTGACTCATGAAGTCGAGTTTGTCCATACCGACCAGCACACTTCCATGAGGGACATTCCCACTCGCTTCAACAGCACCTGGAGCGCCTTCACGCGTCACTGGAGCAAAATCATCGAGTAGAGCTGCATCGGTGTAACTTCCATCGAGCAAAATCCCCAGTGGCCCAGCAGGAACGTTGACCTCGACAATTGGCCACGTTGAAATGTCCATGCCAGCAACAATGATGCTCGAGGGTTTGTCTAAACCACTCGACTTCTGAGTGAAGTTCCCAGTCGCAGTGGGTGACTTGTGCAACCGATAACTCTTCCTCTTGGGCGATTTGATTGCCGAAAACAGAGCCTTCATGGTGGTCGTCTACCTTGACTTGGATGCTAAGGCTGAGTCACCTGGTAGAAAGCTGGGAAATCGCACAATGACAACGGGTTCACGATCAAAAGAGCAACGAACGAACCTATTGAGCTTCACCCAACTGGAAACCTTGACGATGAGCATGTCCTGATCTCGCTCGTCTTCAACCTATTTCCAGCTAAACCTGCAGTGTTCACCCACCATGAAACGCATGCACCAGGACGTGGTGGTATGCCTCAAGGCATTATCCATTGACACAACGTCATTCTCATTTTCCATCTCTTTTTACTGCGTGAAGCAGTCTGGACTGTGTCTTCAAGTCTTCAAGTAGTATGTATTCGGCCTGCTCCACACGTGAGGATAGCACACAGCTCTAGCGCATCGTACAGCAATACTACATGTTGTCTGCTCTGTGCATCGCAACATGCAAAGCGACCGTTTGTTGTCCTATCTACTGAGAAGCTGTGGGCGCCGGGGGCGGCACAGCTGAGGTGGTAGTCGTGGCATGCACGACCGCAGAGGCACTCTGGGTTTCCTTCTCTCCTTCGTCACCGCTGGCCTTGTCACTACGCGGGCTGCCACCGAGCGTAAGTGCCTTCGTGAGCGAAATCGTGGCCTTCACAGTGCTCACGGCAGCACGGAATTTCCGACGGGCGTTGAACTTGCGCAGCTCCTGTAGTGCAGTGGTAAGCTGCACATCCTTGCAAGCATCACCAGCAATCCAAGGGTGCTCCAGCAACTGACGCGCTGACCAACGCTCCGCGGGCTTCAAGATGAGCATCTTGCTGATGAGGTCCTTGGCCTCCGCTGACACGTCGTCCCAGTAGGGCGAGTCGAACTCGTAGCGTCCAGCCTTGATCAGTCTAAAGAGCACGCCTTGGTTGTCGTGGTGGAACGGCGGGTACCCACACAACAAGATGTAGGTGATGACACCAATGCTCCAGATGTCCACCTCCTTGCCGTACGGCTTGGATATCAAGATCTCCGGCGCAACATAGCCTGGTGTACCACACGCCGTGGACAGTCCTGCATCTCCATTCTGAATCGCCGCCTTCTTGGCAAACCCAAAGTCCGCCAACTTGATATCAGCATCATCATCTGCACTTGAGAGCAACAAGTTCTCAGGTTTCAAGTCCCGATGAACGACGTCAGCATCATGACAGAAGGCAATGGTTTCGAGCAGCACTTTGACGAGATCTCTGGCTTCTCTCTCGGAATAAAAGTTCTTCTTGACGATTCGCTCGAACAGTTCTCCACCTGGCATGTACTCCGTCACTAGGAAGAAGTATTTTTCTTCCTGGAAAACATCGTACAACTTGACAATATGTGGATGCTGCATCTCCCTCAAGATCTTGACTTCTGCCACTAAAGCTTGGAGATCATCAGCCGACAGTTGCGCTCGCTTGATGCACTTGATAGCGAAGCGTTCACCGCTAACTTTGTGCGTAGCTTCTCTCACGACTGAGAACGTGCCTGCACCGAGTTCTTTTCCCAGTGTGTAGACATCAGCGAAGCGTTTGCCGCCTTCATGCGCCACAATCTCCTCAAACTGCACAGCAGGAGGAGGTGGTGGTACGAGGAAGCGTACGACGCGCTCGGCGCCACTCGTGCTCACGAGAATCTCTCGGATCTTCTCAAAGCTCCACGCAGCAGCAGCGTCCGTGAAATCGTGCGCGTTGACGCCCAAAAGGAGCGAGTTGGGCCCCACTTGACCATGGAGTTCAAGCGCTCCTGCTGAGCTGCCTACGGGACGGAATCCGTCCACAATGACATGGCCTTCACCTGTAGGACTCTTGCTCACGATGAGACCCAAGGGACCTGCAGGCACGACGACGTCTACGCGCTTCCATTGCGATCGATCGGGCGTCATGACGGTGGACTAGGCGGAGGTTGGTAGTTAGTAGACTGAGCTTTAGACTCTTGAGCTAATAATATAATTGTGACATGCGTGGGATACGTAGTGAAGGTGTTGACGAATGTATTTATAGAGAATGTATACTTGTATGAAGTACTTGGGTAAATTGACAAGGGCGGAAGATGGATATTATTGTAAAATTCAGAGACCATCTGAATAGGACGTCGGCGATGGCGAGATCGCGCGATGGAGAGTCGGAGACGGGCCACGAAGGACGGAATATCCATCGCCAGCGTGTGTGGGAGATGAACTGGAGCGCCGAGGCGAGTCAGGAGCTGCTGCGACTGCGATTTCGAGCGTTGCGGACGTTGTTTGACGACGCGCAGACGGTGGCGGATGTGCACGAAGCGTGGGGCGTCGTCGCGTCGACGTTGAATCAAACGGAGGAGCTGGAGCTGCAGGTGGATGCTGTCAAATGCAGCGATCAACTGACGAAGCTGAGACAGCAGTGGCAGGATCGTAGCAGAACTCAGTTGCATCTGATGATGCAAGAGTGTTTTAGTCCGCAGAGACCAGAACAGACTAGAAACAACTTTAATAAGGCAATGGAAGAAGCCATGAGGGAGTCTCCAAAGAAGAAGAAAGCACGACAAGGCGAGACAATTGAAGCAGCTCCAGTTTCACCGTCTCAGGAAGAAATTCCGGTGTCTCTAGGTCCAGTATCTCGTGATGCAGCTTCTCTAGAGCAAGAGGAAGATTCTTTACCTTGTCACGACGAAACACCAGAAATATTAGAACAAGTATCAGATGTTGAACAGGAAGCTCCGTCGTCTTTTGAAGAGGTTCCTCGGCAGGACGAGATCATGCGTGCTCTAGAGAAACGGTCTGAACAACTTGAAAGACTGGCCAAATCCCACCAGCATCTCGCTGATGTCACACAGAAATTAATGGAGGCATTAGCCAACAGACAAGAGATGTCGTAGAATGCAGCATATTGGTTTTCTTGGTGATGCTTCAAGCGCGATTTCGACTTGGATGGGATATTATGTTGTATCCGCAAAGTGGAGGCAGCAGTGGCATAATCAACTACTACTGGTACTGGTGCGGGGTCATTTACAGTGTAGATCAATGAGCTCAATTTACTATTGTGTGGATTGGCGTTGATACCCGATGATTCGAGCGATTTTAGAAACCATGAAGGTCACGATCGTAGCTACGATACGAGTTCGAACAAGTTTGCGGTCTGATGTGGAGGAGCGATTACACTACCGCCAGGAATATCGACAGTAAGTTCATGAGGAGATCGTTAAAATACAACCGTCTTCGAGTTTCGACACGATTGAATTTCAATCAAGTTGGTTCGGTATTTGTGGATAGCTTATTATTCATGATAGCAGTGTGGGCAAAGCACTACCCCCCACAGCGAAATTCGCAGAGTAGGTGTTTTTTTCGTCGAGGATATGATTCTTCAAAGCATCGTTGACCATAACAGTGCTTTTACGTAGGCTTGCAAAATTTTCGAGACTAAGGTCTCTATCATTTGCATTAACCAGCACGGAACAAACGCAATTTAATGTAGAGAATATATCATACGCTCATAGTTTTCGATCCATGTGCTGTTTTCCTCGTAATAGATGTTCAACTATACGAACCCGCTTTTGTAGTTACAAGTTTTGGAAAGGGAGGTACACATCTACCCAAACTCGTGGTGATAGAATTGTGCGGGTTGGTGAGTTCAATGAGATTCAACTACACATGTGAACAATAGATTTCCATCCTTAACCTTTCAAATGACGCATATTCCGCAACCATACTGAAACACAAAACTGCGGGTATTGACAATAGTCACTTCGAAGAATCAATGGTGTCGTTTGTCGCTGGTGTAGCGACTTTGGATCGGCGCAACCAACACTTTCGATTTCGGGATGCCACCGCTGTACCAGGGGCAGCGTCCGAAAATGTGGCGTAAGGACTAAAGAATTCTACCTGTCGGTGAATAAACAACAATTGATCCGGACTTCCAGTTGCTAATTCCACTAACAACCGAGGAAACCAGCCCACAATTGTTATAGTGCGTTGAACCGCCAGTGTCGACATGTGAAGATCAAAATCAGCGCCACTCAGGCGCACACTCCAAAGAAGGCGAGATGAAAAGACTCCATCATCACCCGCACTGATCAACTCGAGCGCACAACCCGCGGCAACGCATAACATCACTATGACTGCTGCTAAGCCAAAATGCTTCCGAATATTTAATTGACAAGTGAGACTTGGCGTTAGTGCATCTAGCACTAATAAACAGTGAAACCAAAGCCACCATGCGAAAATGGCGAGACTGGGTGATGTTTGCCAGCTAAGTAAGTCCAGCAAAAACACTGCAAGTGCAGTTCCCTGAAATGTTGAAAAGAGTACGTCAAAATTCCACACCACCAATCGCAGTAGATCTCTTTGAGCGAGCGAGAAAGCCACGAACATGAACACCAACGAGCTCGCAGCTGCTACAACAGCAACAATGCGTTCAAGATGATACATGGAGTTTCTGTTATGGTGATACAAAATCATCATCCATACGACGGCTGTTGCGCTGAGCCCCATAACTCATATACGAACGATTGTGCGTATGGCGCTTCCATCCATGTCAAAAGCTTACCCGGCAACACCACATTCCTCGCGTCCACGAAGAATGGATCGTGAGGAGCAAGTTTCAATTTCTGGACGTTCAAAATGACATCGACGACTGGTGTTGTGGTTCTTGGAGCTAATGCTAGGAGGTTTCTCATCGTAGACGCACCAAATTGTGTTTGTCCAATACTTCTTTTCACACCACGATGACTTAACCTGACTCTAGCATGCAATTCAACGCACGGAATAGTGTGTAGACCTTGAGCTGATTCCGGGTCATCCTGTCGATCGCGCAAACGGATGCACAAGCGATGATTTTTTGTATAAGCTTTCTTCACAACAAATAACGACAAGGTGGAGGATGCAAAGATGACTACCTGGCGCGCTTGCAACGTTAGTTTACCAATATCGATAGCTGGATAGTTCGCGTCAGCCACGAGGTTATATGAGCAGCACACTACCAAGAGTATTAAGAATGGCCCACTAATGATAATTGATTTGACGGCAGTAGGGAATATGGGATAGTTGGAATCAATAAACACAACACTCTGGGAGCTGAGCCAGAGCCCAATGCACGATAGCGCTCGAATATCACCAAAAATGACACCGAGGCCCACCCAGTTGAGCGTGTTGAGAACCGTAATGAACCAGAACTCATAATGATAAGCCAACAACACCAGTACGTCCAGTGAAAAGAAAGTGACGAAAATGACTGGAGGAAGCACAATAGCAGCAACCATGAATGGTACTCCGGGCAAGATGAATTTCACCGGAACAAAGAGCAAGCAGCCAAAACACAACAAACTGACCCGAAAAAGTCGCACCAGGAACGAATTCAAGAAGTTGTGCATAACCAAACATAATCGCGTGTGTGTTGTAGACGGTAGCAGTTTAGACACGAGCGTCTTGCTCAAGTCAAAAATCGGAAGAGGTTGAGCAAGTTCCAGTTCGTACAAGTACTCGGTCTGATTACCTCGATTCGCTCGTTCTTCCTGTTGAACAGCACAGTTAGTATTTTCTTCCCCTTGCAGCTTCAGTTCATCACGCAATGGAGCGACACGCATCTCGAAGTGGACAGCAGTTGTTAATTGAAGTCTAAAAAAAGTAGCCATGTCGTTGAAGCGCTCAACATTTGTGAATACACTAGATCAAACAATTTAGAACTCCAAGACGTTCAAACACCGCAATAAAAGTCGTCGATTATCACCTACCTTTTCATTGATTGATAATCTTCATAATTCAACTACTATCAGCCAATCAAAATCTAGATTACTTATCAATTGACGCCGATAGGTAATCTGTATTTTGATTGGTTGATAATCCTCATAAAACAGCTACGGTCATTCTCCAAGTCGGCAATATGATGAACCTGCGGTCAGCACTGTCGCGGCCTCTACGTCGCGTACTACGGACGCAGCAGCCTCGCTGGATCTCCAACGTTCAAGTGACGCGTGACACAGGACTCCCTGACCTCATTATCACACCCATTGCCGCCCAGGTTTGTCCCTACACTGTCGTAAAATATATTCCGCTTCGTTAACAATTATTGATTACTAATATTTTTAACAGAAACTGATTGAAGCAGCAGAGCGCCAGAAGGCAAAGAACTTGATGCTTCGTGTGGCGGTGGAAGGTGGCGGCTGTTCGGGCTTTAAATATGTGATTGAGTTTGAAAAGGATGCGGCACCTGACGCAGAGGAAGACGTGGTCTTCGAGCAGCACGGAGGCAAAGTGGTGGTGGACAAGGAGTCGCTGGAACTCATTAGGGGAAGTACTGTGGACTTCGAGCAGGAGCTCATCCGCAGTGCCTTTGCAGTGGTCAACAATCCCAACGCAGTCAGTGGCTGTGGTTGCGGCACGTCCTTCGACCTCAAGGATTAAACAACGCTCTGTCGGAAATGCACAATAAAAGCTCGTTGTTGATGATTAATTGGTATCTTATATGCAGAGTATAACGCTGGTTTTGGTGCAGGGTACAGCAAAATCACTGTTCTAAGCAAGTAGCTGGTGGAAATCACCGTGTAGTCCAGATGGCGAAACGTGGAGACATCAATGACTCAAACAAATTGTCGATACCGTAGTGACGTTGATACTTCGGCAGTCCTAGATAGGATTGTTTTCCATTACTTTGGCCATTTACGAACCTATACGAAGTTACAATTCTGGAACCTTTATAGAGCAACAGATAATCGATCCAGGATGGGTCGGTGAAGTTGCGATTAAAGCGCGACGGACACGCCACTTCACTCGATACGTCGTCATCTAATCGATGTGCGCACACGTCCAAAGGTCATCGCCGAGGAAGTGCACCATTTCGATAGCCACACCCTTGTTCTTGTTCCGGCTGTAGCACAAACAATCACGACGTCAGTAACCTTTAACCAACACCAGAAAGTTCAATTGACTGGTCGTACATGTCGTCCGTAGACATTGTCAGAATGCCAATAGCCATTGCGTGCTCCTTGCCCTCCGCCATGATAGCCTACACCAAATCAAAATTAGCGTCTCATTTCAACACCACCTCACTACAAATACTTGACTCGTACCACGGGAGTACCAGCTTCCAGCGACTCCGGCATGTCACCACCAGCCGAGGTCAGACCGGGGCACATGACATTGGCACCCGAGAGCACGAATGGGATAGCACCCTTGTCCGCGCGCACCTGCTTCATCACATGGGGCACTGCAGTCCCAAAAGGCATCGTCAGCTCTCCACTTGTCTAACTCATTGTGACGTTATAATAGTAGCTACCCTTGTGCAGCAGCTTGAGTGTGGGCATGAAGGGGCCGTCGCGCTGGTTAAAGAAGACTGGTTCACCCTCATGCAGCACGATCTGGATGTGGTTGTGGCTGGTGTTGCATATAACATCTATTTTAGTTCTATTGGTCAAGGAGTGGGTTATACACTTCATATATCAGACACAGCTGACGCACCACTTGGCCACGACCATAGGCGCCTTCTTCGGCATGAGCATCTCGGCATAAGGCTCCAGGTCCGGATACTGCTCCACTACCTTGGAGCGGATGCTGCGCTGTTGCGAGGACTTGACCTTGCTGCTCGTGCTCACGTGCTCCTCGACGCTAAAACGCTTGAACATGGCGACAGGATTGAGACTGAATTAAGCCCATCCAACGAAAACCTGGAGGAAACCGGTTTTCGGCTATACCGGTATTGCACAGACGTGGCCAAGTGCGTTGCAAGTCTAATGACTTTCACGCTATACGTGGGAGCTGCTTTGAAGACCACTCTACTTAATGGTCTAGACCACTTCGCTCAGTCGACCATAAGCAGCTAAGCATCACTTGCCAGTGCCACACATTGTGAGCACTTGTTGTATTGGAACGGCAAGACAATTGTCGCTAAGTCTCAAGTTCAGAAGCGCAGCATGTTCACTACCTCTATCTTCGACAACTCAAGGCCCAACATCATGCACGCAAGGAACGCACGCGTATTTCAAGACTTTTTCGCCCATCGACGAGCAGAGGATATAGTGTGCGAAAAACGCATTCATAAGTAGGAACCAGTCATGGGACTGGTTCCTACTCCCAAAGCACAACCACACCGTTCTTGTCGCATGAAGCAACGCCTTGACCATCGGGACGCCAAACACAGCAGGCGACAGCACCGTGATGACCTGTTGGACCAGGTTTTAGTTGTTTTTCGAGCTTGCCGGTACGAGCATTCCAGATGAACAGCACACCCGAAGCTCCTCCAGCGAGTGCGTAGCGACCATCCGGACTGAGAGATGCCTGACCCCAGTCAAATCCGCATTGGTAGTCTTTGTGGCGCAATTCTCGCAGCACGCCATACGTACGCGGATCAATAACTTTCAGTGAATGATCACGAGAGTTTGTCAGCAGCTCGTTGCCACCGAAACTCACAGACGTCGTCTGTTCAGTATGAAGGCCATGCAACTCCTGCACACAGCGCCTTGTTCTGGTGTCCCAGAAGCGGACAGCGCCGTCTTGGTGCGCACTCGCGAACTGCACAAATCCAGCATCGGCTCCTGTAGGTGCAGCAATGTCGTTGCAGCTCGACACACAGTTCACTGTCTGTAGACGCACCCCACGCATAACATCCCATACTCTCAAACTGCGATCCGAAGAGCCCGTGACTACTTCATGTGGCATGACAGGAGAGAACTCTGCTGCCAACACTTTGCCCTTGTGGCCTGTAAGTGTCTGCATTACTCGTCCAGTGCCAACTCTCCAGACAAAACACTTGCGGTCACATCCAGTACCAAGAACAAGCGATCCATCCTCTGACGCTCGTACACACAGCAACGGATGTGCGGTTCCTACTCCTCTGTACTCTCCCAATGCTCTCGGTGGCGTCAACGACGCTGCTTCAGCCTCCCACGCTCTCACTGTTCCATCACTACTGCCACTGAATAAAATCTTCCCCGACGTGTTAAAGCACACCGAGTTCACTTCAGTCGCATGAGCACGTATCGAGTGTGTCACATGAGTCACAAGTTTTGCTTCCGAGTCCACAATTCCTAATGCATCCTCATCATTCAGCATCAAATGACTCAAACTCTCTGCTGCTTCTTGAGTGGCCATCTTGGGCGATGGATGGTCCGTTTGTAGCCATTCATGAAGCAGTGCACTCTTCTCTTGTAGCTGCGTCTCCAGCTCGACATTCCTCGTCCGGAGTTTGTTGCTCTCTGCTTCACTCTGCTCCAGTAGTAAACGCAGTCTACCGAGTTCTTCCTTGGCCAATAGCAGAGCGTCCTGCAGCTCCGTGAGCGCCTTGTCCTTCTCGAGACTCAGTGCCGTCTCCTCTGCGAGTTTCTTGGTCCCTAGCAGCAGTTTTCGCTCCCATTCTTCGCGCTCCTGGAGCAACGTCTTGCTCTCACTCACAAGAGCCAGTTGCTTCCCTGCGTAACTCGCTAATTGCGCGTTCTTGGCCGCCAGTTCGTGTTCAAGCGTCTGAATCGCAGCGAGATATCTCTGTGCTGTGTCATCTTGATCCTGTGCGTTGGGCACACGGAGAGAAGAGGAGCTTGCACCAAGAGCAGAACGGAAGAGGAGTTGCTGATGAGACGCGATCAGGTCACTGAAAGCTGCCACCTCCCGTCGGTTGCGAGCTTCCACGAGCTGCAGCGCATCCGATGAGAACCATGTCGACATGATTGTCTACAGCAGTAGGAATGACAAATCCAGTTTTATCGACATCATTTGTCAGTATCTGTAGGAATGACAAATCCAGTTACTTGACAGCACCATTGACAGACATGGGCGAGCGCAAGGTGCTGAACAAATACTTCCCTCCGGACTTCGATCCGTCGCTGATACCGCGACGAAAGAAGCCCAAGAATGAGCAGATCGAAGTGCGCATGATGCTTCCCTTCTCCATCCAGTGCGCCACCTGTGGTGAGTACATGTACCGGGGCAAGAAGTTCAATTCGCGCAAAGAGGAAGTGCTGGAGGAGAATTACCACGGAATTCGCATCTATCGCTTCTACATCAAGTGCATCACGTGCTCATCCGAGATTACCTTCAAGACGGACCCGAAACGCGGTGATTACGTGGCAGAACATGGCTGTCAACGCAACTTTGAGCCCTGGAGAGAGAACGAGGACGAGGAGGAAGCGGCCATTGCCCAGCGAGCTGAAGAAGAGAAAGGAGACGCTATGAAGGCGCTCGAGAACCGCACGCTCGACTCCAAGCGGGAGATGGATATTCTGGATGCATTGGATGAGATTAAAGCCATCAACCAACGCCACGCCAAAGTGGACACGGACAAGCTACTACAGCAACATGCAGACGTGGGCAAACTCAGCAAAGAGGAGCAGGAGAAGCAGATGGAGGAGGACAGACAGGAGGCACATCGCGTGTTTGAAGAGAGACAAAAAATGCAGCACAACACGCTCAAGAGACCTGTAGCCGACGCTAACGAAGATACCAAGGCAGCTACAGCGTCAACTAGTCTGGCTTCGGGTGGCAGCAAACCAGATTCAACAGTAACGCCACCGCTTAAACTAGCCGTAACCATCAAGAAAAAGACATCTGCAGTCGCGAAGAAGAAGAAAGCTAAGCCCAAGACGCCTGCCAAACCTGTAGCAAGCTTGGTGGCAGATTATAGTGACAGCAGTGACGAATAGAAAGGTCTAGACGTGTACGAACTCGTTCTCAAAAGCTGCATTTATCTCCCAGCAAACACTATGCATCGTGTCGTTACTGGTTGGGCTCATAGGGTGCCAGCAGGTTCTCGGAGAAAGCCTTGAGCGACGGCACGCCGCGCACCTCCTCTGTGAGCAGCGGCATCTCAACCACGTGAAAGTCCTCGTACAGGTCGTAGATTTGGTCGATGTACTTCTGCTGCATCTTTTGGCGGGCACTGCAGCTCTTGCACTCCGATCCCTCTTCCGGATACAGCACCTGGTTCACCACGACGTTGTGCACGTCAATCTCGTACTTGGTGAGCTCCTGCACGAGTCGCTCTGTCTCATACAGCGACAGGAACTCGGGGATACAGACGCACACGAAAGTGGTGCGTTCCGGGTCCTTGAACTGCGCGTTCACCTTCTGGATAACCTCACGCGTCTGTTCCAGCTTGCCCAGCAGCATTTCCTGTGAGGGCAGCGCACCACCCAGTAGCGCCGAGACCTGCGAGAACATGCCCGAGAACTGGTTCTTGAGCGACAGGATCTTGTCAAAAGCCTTGTCCAGGGCCGTGGGGAAGCTCAATAGACGCAGTGTGTGGCCAGTGGGGGCCGTGTCGAACACGATAACCGAGTAATCCATGTTCTGCACCTGCTTCATGAGTTCCGCGAAGCTCATGGCTTCGTCGATACCAGGGATGGAGTTGGTCAGGTCCTTCATGAACGAGGCCATACCCGAGTTGTCCTGCACACCGTCAGCGTTCATCTCTTCCAGCTGGGAACATCACAAGTTAGTATGTGGAACGGGGGTAGAGCGAGGTAGAACGCAACCTACATCCACATTAGGGTCGATCTCCATGACTGCCAGGTTCGTAAAGCCATTCACAGGCGTCGGCTCGCGGGTGAATTTCTGGCCGAATGCATCACTGCAAGGTAGAACGAAAGGTTAAGCTAGAGGGAGAGGGAGCATCTCATGGGTAGAACGTTGTACCTGAGGTTGTGCGCTGGGTCGGTGGACACGATGAGGACCTTCTCACGCTGCGCCGCCAGCTGAATGGCTAGACAGCAAGACGTGGTAGTCTTGCCCACACCTCCCTTGCCGCCTACAAAGATCCACTGCAGCGACTTCTGCGCCACCAGGTTGCGCAGACTTGCCTCGGGCACGTCCACTTCCTCCGCCATCTTAATTCGTGCCACGTTTGTCCTAAATCTAGAACTCCGAGCTCTAATCTGACTGATTAGGCGTGTTGATATACTACATTCCACATATTTTTTAACCATGTGGCATCAAAAGCGTTTGAAAGAGTCTAAACTCGAGCAGGGTGAATACTTTTGCGATATTCAACTTTGGATCCTGAGCCACTGGAAAGGTGCGTCAGATCTAAATATCACCAAGACCAGCAACATCATGACGGACGCACCGAAGGAAGCCAAGAAGCTCTGGGGCGGTCGCTTCCGCGGCAACGTGGACCCTGTGATGAACAAGTTCAACGAGTCGCTGTCTGTGGACAAGCGCATGTGGCGCGTGGATCTGGACGGCAGCCAGGCCTACGCGCGTGCTCTCGAGAAGAGCGGCGTGCTCACGACGGCCGAAGCTGACGAGATCGTGGCCGGCCTGGACAAGGTGGGCGAAGAGTGGGCGGCCGGCACCTTCCAGCCCAAGGACGGCGACGAGGACATCCACACGGCCAACGAGCGCCGCCTCACTGAGATCATTGGCGCTGTGGGTGGCAAACTGCACACGGGCCGCAGCCGTAACGACCAAGTGGCTACGGACGTGCGTCTCTACCTGAAGCGCACCATTGTGGGCATCCAGGACGGCCTCAAGGAGCTCATCGGCACGGCCAACCAACTGGCCGAGAACAACATCGACCTGCTCATGCCTGGCTTCACGCACCTGCAGCCGGCCCAGCCGCTGCGCTTCTCGCACTGGGTGCTGAGCCACGGCGCTGCTCTGCTGCGTGACGCTGACCGTCTGACCGACCTCACCAAGCGCGTGGACTACATGCCGCTGGGCAACGGCGCTTTGGCTGGCAACTCGTTCGGCCTTGACCGTGAGGATCTGGCCAAGTCGCTGGGATTCGCCAATGTGACGCCCAACAGTCTGGACGGCGTGTGCGACCGTGACTTTATTGCGGAGTTCCTCTTCTGGGCCTCGATGCTCATGGTGCACCTCTCGCAGATGTCGGAGGACCTCATCATCTACAACACGCTCAAGTTCGTGACCATGGCCGACGCCTACAGCACGGGCAGTTCGCTCATGCCGCAGAAGAAGAACCCGGACGCACTCGAGCTGCTTCGCGGCAAGAGCGGCACTGTCATTGGCCGTCTAAACGGCTTCCTTGTGACGCTCAAGGGCTTGCCGCGTTCGTATAACAAGGACCTGCAGGAGGACAAGACGGCGCTGTTCGACGTCGTGGACACCATCCAGGACTGTCTGCAGATCGCCACCGGCGTGTTGGCCACTATGACCCCACACGGCGACAAGATGCGCAGCTTTCTCGTTACAGAGATGCTGGCGACGGATTTGGCCGAGTACCTAGTGCGCAAGGGCGTTCCATTCCGTGAGACTCACCACGTCGCCGGTGCTGCTGTGCGTCTGGCCGAGGACAAAAACAAAGCTCTGAGTGCACTCACGTTCGAGGAGCTGTCGACGTTGCACCCCAAGTTCGAGGAGGACGTCCTGGAGGTCTGGAACTTTGACGTGAGCGTCGAGCGTAAGAATGTCACGGGCGGCACGAGTAAGAGCGCCGTGGAGCAGCAGATCGCCAACATCAAGTCGTGGCTGGCCTAGATCCAATGATCCAATGATCCAATGATAACAACAGGCAATGAACGACATCTCTCGTCCCTATATTCTGTCTCTTCTCTCTCTAGTCTCTCGAGCTTAGTGACCCCTGTACATACAACCAATTAGCATTGTCTCGAGCGGATTGAACATATAAATGAACGCACGATTTCTTGCGACGCAGGATGAAGTCGATCATGGAGCCAACGCGGCGATTGGCCCGACGGATGTTTTGCTCCTCCGCTTTGCGCTTGCGCTTCTGCCATTTCTTCTCGTGGAATCGCTTGAGCGCTAGCGTCTTGAGCGTGCCGTCTTCGGCCAGGATCGTCTGCATGCGGCTCACCACGCGGTCTGCGTCTTGGCCCTCGGGCACCTTCACCCACAGAGAGCGTTGCTGCTGGGCCAGCGTGGCCGTCGGGCGGCGAGCAGTTCGCAGCAGAGCCGACATCATCTTGGCTGCCTAATAGTCTGTGGCGGACAATGGTCGTGGTAGTGTGACCGGGAAGTCAAAATGCACTTCCTGGAAGAAAATGGTGGATTGTTTTAACCAGTTAAAATTCAATTTTGTAATGGCAGCGAAGAACGCGAAGATGGCATGGGATGACCAGGCTGTGTGGGACGCCTCGGGCTTCCTACGCTTCCTGACAGAGCACCAAGTGAATGCGAGTGACCTGCTTAATACTTCAGCCAATGGAGACTCGCTGCGTTTCTTCCGGTAGTGAGATACAAGTGCCTAAAGTTGTGTATCATTCCTCATCGAAACTCACAAAACCGTGTGCTATTCCTTCCAGACTCAAGAAAGTGACTGGAGATAATGACCAAGAGACACAAGACCCTCGTCTACAGTCGATCGCAGCCAGTTTAGCTCGAGAAGCAGCAGAAATCGACTCGGAAGGGGTCAAAGACGTCCAACCAGAGGCTGTTTCCTGGCTTCCTGGCTTCTATTCGCTACCAGTATCAGCTCCATTAGCTCGCGTCGATCTCTACCGAGACGGACAAGTCTATGGCATCGACATCTCGTCGGGTTATGCTGTCACTCTGTTAGATATTCAGCCGGGAGAGCATGCGTTGGACTTGTGCTGTGCTCCAGGAGCCAAGTTGACCATGATCGCCGACCTCCTGCAGCTCCGTGGGAGTGTTACAGGTGTCGACTTTTCACGCTCGAGACTGGGATCTTGTAAGCAACTGGTCCACAAGTACCAACTCTTTCAGGCTGAAGATGCCAAGTGGAGGTGCAGACTATTCCACGCGGACGGTAGGACGTTCAACATCGGCCCGAAGACAGAGTGTGCACATATCGACGGGATGGAAGTGTTGTTGGACACGCAGGAGATTGCGTCAAGAGCACCGAGAGACCGGAAGCGTAAGCGCAAGAATAAAAGCGCTCGGGCACGGGATGCGAAGCGCCAAAAGCTGCTGGTGTTGGACTCGACTCTGTACGACAAGGTACTGGTGGACGCTGAGTGCACGCATGATGGATCGATCCGTCACTTGCAGCGATTGAATACGGCTAATAAATGGGAGGATTATGTACGCGACCACTTGAATTCAAGCGAGGTCGAACGTATCCTGAAACTTCAGCATGGTCTTATCCGCAACGGCTTCAGTTTGCTGCGACCGGGAGGCACTATGATCTACAGCACGTGCAGTTTGTCCGTGAAACAGAATGAAGACATTGTGTCAGGATTTCTTCAGGATGAACCCCGTGCTAAGCTTGGCCAGATTGTACGTGGCAAAGACGTTCCCTGTCAGGTACGGTAACAACATCCGATTTTCACCTTTTACGTGCATGAGGTGTTTGTTTCTGCTCGACAAGAAAATTGACATGATCTCGTTGTACTTAATTTATGTAGGAAGGAAAACTTCCAGGTACCCTGCGCTTCACGCCGTCACAAAATACGAGTGGTCTCTTCATCGCCCGAATCCACAAGGCAGCCGAAGTTGCACAATTACCTGAGAACGAACCAAGAAGCGGTGCTGATGCTTTGGAGTAGTTCGTTGGTGAAACCCACTCGTCTGGAATCATGTGAAAAATGAGGTTTCTCCTTTTCACGAACAGGAAAACTAGTGTGGAAGTGATTGTTATCTTTCTGCGAGTGTCGAAGTTCTTTGGAGATTTCGATAAACTCATTTGCCTGCAACTCGTCTGAAGGCATTCCACACACGGACTGCATCCAGAAGAACGTGACTACTACTGAGTACAACATACTGAGATTGATGGGCATCGATTTTACTATGGGTGGTAAGGCGAAAGTGGCCGATATTGGTCTCCTAACACGTGTCCAATTTTACGAGGGGCGGCTTTCACTACCAGTGTGAAAGGCGTTCATAGTACCTATCCAAAGTGCAAGCAGCTCAAATATTGTAAATTTGGAAGACTGATGCTAGTTTACGATGTATATCGACGATGACCATATCGATTTTCGGTTGCCGTCTTGGTGTAAGCAAATCTTTGTCTGGCATGATCTATCGTCGTGGCTCGAATCACGGTCATCTTCACTTATGAACAATTATTAGCTTGAATAAACGCACAACACTGATGTCGACAAATGACAACTGCCAGGTTAACACTTCCACAGCCATACGACAAGAAACCAACTATATAATTCAAGGGATAGTGGGGCCACTCATAGGGTGGCTGTCATGATGGGGTAAACCCGATGGAGTCAAATCTCTTTCGTTTGGTACTTGATCAGACTTCAATGTGGTTTCAGGAACCACAGTAACAGGCCAGAGTGGTTTCCACCCCCACCCTTTAGAGCGTGTTGTTTTCGTCTGCTGCTCTACTGACAACGGTTCTGAAAATGTGAGAAACGAGCTAGTGTATTCGACTCGCCTGCAAATGAACATGAGCTCATTCGAGTCGCACAACACCAGCTCGAGCACGATTCGTGCATTCCAGCCGATAATAGTTATTACGCGCTGAACAGCTAGGGAATCTGTGTACTCATGATACGTTCCAAGCCCTGGTATACTGAGAGTGAAGAGAAGCCGTGACTTGAAGAGCTTGGCGTCATCCACGACTATCCTCACTGCGCAACTTGCAGCAATTAGCAGAACCAAGGTGATAACAGGGAATGCCAGCTTGCGAAGACGCAACTCCTGTGTGACACTGGGCGTAACCGCGTCAAGCATAATGACCCAGATGAACCAAAGCCACCAAGTCACAACAGCCAGACTCGATGTAACTTGCCACTGTAGCAGATCTAGCAAACACAGCGCTAACGCTGTCGCTTGAGCAGTCGAAAACACGACGTCAAATTTCCACACGAGAAAACGCAGCAGATCCTTTTGGGCGAGGGCTGCTGTTGTTAACACGAATAATAACGAGGCGACAAAAGCAATAGCTGCAGGTGTTACGACATTTGGTGAATGATGCAGTATTAGTGCCCATGCGATTGTCGTTGACGTGAGTCCTGTGATTGCGATCGCGTACAATACAACGTGAATTTGAGGTTCAAGACATCGCTGAAGAAAGCGTTGTGGTAGTAGGACTCGTCGGGCATCCACAATGAAGGACCGGTGATAAGCTAGTCGCAATTGCTGTGTGGATAAAGCTGTCGCTGGTTTATGCCTGGCAATGTTGGTCAATCGAAGTTTCTGCTTATGCTTCGCCGGTGCCAAGCGCATCCGAGCCCGCAAGACCACGCAAGAAATAACATGTCGATCCCCTCCCATGTTGCTAGCCAATCGACTACGAACTCGTCTACGCCGACGACGAAACTTTGCGTACGCTTTCTTGAACATGAAGATAATAAGCGTTGATGCAGTGAAAATGACAATCTGTCGCCATTGCAGCGTCACGCCAGCAACTGAAAACGAGGGATAACCAGAACCGACTATGAGTCGGTATGAGCAGCAGAAGACAAGCCCAAGCATGGATGGTCCAGCCATTACGATCGACTTGGCTGTGGTCTGGTACGTCCTGTAGTTGGCGTCAATCGAAATGACGCTCTGTGAGTTGAGCCAGAAGCTGACACACACAACTGCACGGAAGTCGCCAAAGATGTAACCCACTCCGATCCAGTTGATCATACTAAGAACCGAGACGAACCAGTACTCATAGTTCCGTCGCAGCAACACGAGGATGTCAACCGAGAAGAAGAGCGTAAAACAAAGTGGCGGCAAGAGTGAAATGATCCCAAGAAACGGAATCCACGGTCGCGTTACTGTCACTGGCAAGAAAAGAATCGATCCAAACACAAGAATGTTGATCCGGTTGAGTCGCACGAGGACTGGGATCACTTGGTGCATTGCACGCACCATTTTCTGGTATTTCGTCGGTGACAACATTTTCGACAATGGAGTCTCCGAGATATCAACAATTGGCAGTGGTCGAGACAATTGCATCTCATACAACCAGCCAGCATCCGAAGTACTGGCATCTCTAGAACTAGGTCCATGAAGTGACACATCCAGCGTCCGCGGGATCAATGCCGTATGGTGATAGCTGCTAGACCACCACATAGCAACTCTCCTACAAGACAAGACAGCACTCCTATTATTAAAATACCCACGTAAGTATCCATTCACTCTCTATCTGCACGTAAGTATCCATCATTCATCATGCCGAAATATACCCAAATCGGTTTTGACGGGTCAAAAGTGACTTAGTTTCACTATGCGATAGAGAACTCCAGTGGTTTGCATCGACATGAGTTAATGAGCGGTGTAGAGGTCTGGTAGTTTGCGTGGAAACCTGCTGCGACTCGCACAAGAGCGATTCCAACGTTAGTTGATGCATCACTTTCAGCTTCAACTTCGAGTTAACTTGAACCTTGAACCTATTCAAATTCGCAGGATCCGGTGGTGCATGCCTCGACGTTACTCTTGTGAGGCGCTGGACCTTGGTAGATGGGATCACCGATGCAAACGACTGCAACTTGTTTTGCAAGGAGTGTTCTGGTTGCGGAAGTAAGTCCAGTTACGGCGGATCGTGTGGTGGAGATCGATTCTGCTTGGTGGCGGTCCGCGCGGATCTATGCGTTGCGTGCAGATGATTCAGTCGCCGGATCAGTGCGGCAGTTGGCGTGGCACGCACCAGTGAACAGTGAGCGTAACGCGGAGGCGACATTCAGGTTACCGAGGCACGCGAACGGAGAGCGGGGCAGCGCATTTCAAGCGGCAAATGAGCTTCGGTTCGGTGCGAAGTGTCGAGACGCAGATCAGTTTCCAACGCGCGTGAAAATCATCGTCATGACGCAACTCATTTGCGCTTCCAGGTCTTGCTGAATTTTGTGGATACAACGAGTAACTCCAGGATAAGAGCGACCACGTCCAGCAGCTTTAACATCGCCAGACGAGCAGACCAGTGGTCTGATCGAATCGGTTACGTTGGACACCACCATCGCGCGTGCCAAGCGAGACAAGCATGTATCCACAACTATGCATCGTCAGTGCTTTGCACGTCCAAAGCGCAATCTCGGCGTTTACCCTACCAGGTACTACCATAACCAGATCCGATCACGTATTTGAAAGACGAAATCCAACTGCAAAGGCGTTGGTGAGCTGCACCTCCGGAACCTTTATCCTCACAGTCTGCTCGCGCACCAGCTGTAGCGCTCGAATGCACGTCAGCAGCACAGCACGAAAGCGAGGATCGGTGTCGCGGTGCAGCAAATGCATCACCAGCGCACTGCTTCGTGGCTCTCGCGCCGATACAAGATCCTCCCGACGATGCAGCTTCAGACGCAGGTAAAAACGCTAGCGACTCAGCGAAACGGGAACTTGCAACGACCCTGCGCAATTGATCTTGAGACGGAGTTCAAAGCTGGTTTCACAAGTTTTTACAGCTCGCATCCTGTCGATAGTTCGCTGCATGCATCTGGCAAAGCCGTCCATAATACACTCGGGTTTGCCGGTGGCGGACATCGTTTGCAACGTGGGGTTGCCGTCGATCGTAGTGTTGAGTGACCTACTGATCAGTCCGGCCGTCTATCCAGCTGGAACGCGTTTCTCGTCGAGCAAACGGTTTTCCTCTCCCGGCGCTGCCACTCCCCTCCTCTGTCCATTCTGTTGGTGCAGACAGATTAGCTTTGATTTTGTATTGAGCAGGATAAGTACGTCCCGGCGATGTACCTCTGCGAGGAGGGATGACCCGCCGAAACCGTTCAGCCGACACAAACAGTGCTTCCACCCTTCAGCACTACCGCCCTGTGATACACCATATCGTCCAGATTCAGTATCTCTATAAATCGGTAGTTTTGCGTATGCTTGTGATAGTATTAAACGTATTCTTTGTACTAACAATCTCTATATAACGATATCATCTCAACACATATACTACCAATTCAGACAGTAAAGTTGCACTTCCGACTTTCAACCAATCACCGCTCTCCTTTCTGTCCCGGTTGTCTAGCCCCCTCCGCGTGTGCTTGGGCTGTGCCATTTTGGAACTGGTGACCACCAGCACAAGCCGCAAGTTTCATGGCTCTCACTCGCGCCTCCGTCGCCGCTGGGCGTATGCAGGCCGCCTCTCGCTGCCCCTTCATGCACGCGCTGCCCACGGCCCGCGCCGCTCTGCTCCCCAACATCTCGCAGCTGGCCAAGATGTGCCCGCACATGTCTTCCGTCATGGGCGCGGCGGCCGCCGGTGGCTCTAACAACTCGCAGGCGCACTCGACGTCCACCACGTCGGACGCCACGCTGAAGCGCATCGCCGAGCTCAAGAAGAAGGCGCAGCAGCAGAAGGCTGCGCAGCTTGGCGGCCCGAAGCCCTACTCCTCGGCCGTCGCTCGCTTCCCAACGGCCCCCACCCGTCAGACGCGTGTGGGCGGCTTGTCCTCGACCCAGTACGAGAGCGGATTCGCCCAGACTATCGACACTATCAAGCGTGAGGGCCGCTACAGACTGTTCGCTGACCTGGAGCGTAAACGCGGCAAGTTCCCCCGTGCAACACACCACGAAGACTCGGGCAAGACGAAGGAGGTCGTGGCCTGGTGCTCGAACGACTATTTGAGCATGGGCCAGCACCCTAAAGTCATTGCAGCGATGCAGGAGTATCTCATGAAGTCGGGCGCAGGATCTGGCGGCACACGTAACATCTCGGGCACCAACCACAACCACGTGCTGCTGGAACGTGACCTGGCTGATCTCCACCAACAAGAGTCGGCGCTGTTGTTCACTTCCTGCTTTGTGGCTAATGACAGTGTTATTAGCACACTAACCAAGATCTTCCCGGACCTCATCATGTTTTCGGACAGTTTGAACCACGCGTCGATGATCCAGGGTATCAGACACAGTGGGGCCAAGAAGTACATCTACAAACACAATGACACAAAGGATCTTGAGGAGAAGCTCAAGATGGCCGACCCCAATGCTCCCAAGCTCATTCTGTTTGAGAGTGTCAACTCCATGGAAGGCACAGTCGCTCCTCTGCACGAGATCTGTGACCTAGCTGACAAGTACGGAGCTATGACGTTCAATGACGAGGTGCACGCTGTGGGTCTTTACGGCAACCGCGGTGCTGGTGTCGCTGAACGTGACCACTGCTTGGACCGTATTACGATGGTGACGGGTACCCTTGCTAAGGGCTATGGTATCATGGGTGGTTACGTGGCTGGCAATGCTGCTCTAGTGGACGCTATGCGTTCTTGTGCTTCGGGCTTCATTTTCAGCTCGTCGATGCCTCCTATGCTCGCTGCTGGTGCCCGCGCCTCTGTTAACCACCTGAAGGAGAGCCAGGTCGAGCGTGAAGTGATGCACGCTCGCTCACAGGAGCTCAAGAACAAACTTGTGGACGCTGGTTTCCCTCTACTGCCTAGTGTCAGCCACATTATTCCACTCATGGTTGGTGACGCTGTTAAGGTGAAGGAGGCCTCGCGGATCCTTATGGAGAAGCACCGTATCTACGTGCAGCCGATCAACTTCCCCACTGTGCCCCGTGGTGAGGAGCGTCTGCGTCTGACGCCGCTGCCAACTCACTCCGATGCTATGGTGGTGGACTTGATGACTGCTCTGGAGGACGTCTGGACCACGCTCGACCTGCCGCGTCAATTCGTGCCCAAGGGCGAGTACTTGCCCAAGGTGGAGTGGGCCAACTCGCCGCTGGAGATCGCCGGTGAGTTCGTGGTCGAGTCGGCCCAGGAGGCTGCCTGTGCTGCTTAAGTGCTCTGCGGTGCCTCGCGCTTCATTAAGGGAAGAGCCCTACCAAAATCTCACAATATGCGTAACTACTAGGATGCGAAGAAAGAAAAGGAAGAGCATAAGTCTCGGTTAATGTATCCTCATCCCTGCTTCTCGAAACATGAGAACAGGTATGGGAAGTTCCATCCTGTCAACTCAATTGTTTTTTTCGAGACGACGAATGTCTGCGAATTTGAGAATATCTACATGTTTCCACTCGTGGTTGATGCATTCGTGTATTGATGCGAGTTTCGTCGCTACCAGTTCCACGGCGTGCAAGTCTGGAGTTGCGCTCGACAAGAAAGTTCAAGACGCTCAGAACCTTGCTATTCAGACTCAAACGAGCCTGGTTATCGACACAAGTGAGCCATCGAGGAAAATATTCGATAGAGAGACTTTTAGCTCTTCAAGAATACACCCAACGTACTTCACGGACACGAGTATTTCTCGTATGTGTGGGAACTCCATTACCAATGATTGCATTTGTGGTAGCCCTGGAATGTGTACCATTGCAAGACCCGAGTGCTGGTTGGCAAAATAACTATGGTCTATGGATTCGCAGTGCCGTAATTTGTGGTGTTATTGCATTTACGATGCTGGTTGAGCTGAAACACTTGATTGAGGGCGTCACAATCTCTATCCGACAAGCTGCGTTCGTCTTGATTTGTGTGATGGTAGGGGATACAGCGTTGTGTATGACTGCTGCTGCAAATTTGGCCTTTCCGATACCGTTCATGAGTATTTTGATGGTGCCACCCTTACTTGTCATCGTTGCAGTCTCCCTCCGCGTTGCGCTCGGTGCTTCGGGTTTTAGTAATATGGTAGCTCACGGTGCACAAGTTTTTGGATTCGTCTTGTTCATACTTGCTCAAGCACTTACGCTTGTCATTTATCCAGTTTATCAAGTTTTGTTTGATGCTGCTGTGAATACACGCTATGAGCTTCTCGTGATGATGCTACTACCATTAGTTAAGATGATCGCAAAGAATATCGTTGCTTCAAGTATCAATCACATGGAGGATATGATGCCTGAGACGGTCATCTTCACCGTTGACTTCTTCAATGCCATCTACGTGGCCACTTGTATGCAAAGGACTTCCTCTACCATCACAGTGATATCTATCATGACCATTGATGCCTTCCACACTCTTATGGCACTACGAAGTCTACACATAACTGCTACTGAAATTCATCGACGATTGAATAGCGAGATGATAAGTGATCGACGAAGATTGATGCTGATAGAGGTAGGCAATTCACTGTGTCAATATCGCGATAAGTTTGAACGACAGCGCCTCTCGCAGATCGTACTGCGTTCGTGTCTCCCTCATGATCTCACTTCAGCAGGAAGAGGTTTTCTCGGTCGTTTGGAAAAATACCCACTGAAGCTCACCGCAGACATATCACCAGCGTTTCATTGATGCAAAATGCCGATATGCCTTCAAAACCTAAAAACGTAGGATGGAAGTCTGTTAAACGTCTTACCACCAAGGTCCATGCTTTGTCAGTGATGAATATCTTACCATCAAAACAACTTATGAGAGATAGCGCCTTCAGGACCCGAAGTGTGATCTCGTCATCGAGTGTTCCTCCATCACGAATTCTCCAGAGAACGCTTGAAATTCTGTTCACGACAGAGTGTATGATACTCACAGAATATTTGGAGTCCTTTACTCCGGTCTTCTACGCGAGTTTCTTATGTGTTATGGTTCAGCTTCCCAGTGCTCAGTATCACACGGAGCTTGGAGGCCTCACGACTGTAAATGTGAAGGACACTGTGCAAATTGTTTTCCTGTACGGATTATTCGAGTGTTTCTCGTTCCTCATACTCGTAATAGTCATTCGACGCACCATTGGCACTCATGCGCTCTACCATCTCGCGTTCGTACTGGAGACGCAGATGGCGCTCATTCAAAGCAAACTCATTGTCTGGATGCTGCTCACACTAACCTGTCGTGTGGTTCATTACGGTACGATCCGGACAATAAACTCGATATTGCAAAGCTTGTACTCATTCATACTTGATGCAAATAGGGTTCGACTTTAGCTTCCAGTTCCCTTGGATCAAAACCAGCAATTGAGGCTAATCCTTATCGTACGTACTTGTTACCTTCTTCGGTCTGTACACACAAGTCCAAGTTCTCCTAAACCGGTCATAGTGCATCAAAACGTGTACGACAATCCTGTCCAAGAAAACGTACAGCGTACAAATCACTTCGTACACCATGCCTTGTAGCCGCGTATGGCGCTACGTGACATTCGATGCGACGGGCACATTGCTGCGTCCTGCAGAGTCTCCGGGAGCCACGTACCTCCGCTCCTGGGAGGTGGCATCAGGTCAAACCTTCTCGTCTTCTCGCCGTGCCGCATTGGCCACCACGCTCACGTCGCACTTCCCGGTCGAGTTCAGTCTTCAGTCGCGTCGTCGTCCAAACTTCGGGGCGGATGGCGTGTCCACCAGCGCGTACCCGTGGTGGCACGAGCTCATTCTTAACGTCATGAAGCAGGAAGTGACCGGCCTCACTCATGATGAACAGACTGAGCGCTTCACGCGGGACTTGTACGCACACTTCACCCGTCCAGAAGCCTGGACGGTTTTCGACGACGTACGTCCAACACTCGAGAAACTCAAAGAGAAGAACGTTCCGATGGGTGTCATCTCGAACTTCGACGAGAGACTCGAGCCTCTTTTAGTAGATCTCGAGCTCCGCAACTACTTCGACGTGGTCACGACATCGTTCAGTCAACCACACATGAAGCCACATGCGTCCATTTTTTATTGTACGTTTAAAACACTGCAAGGAGAAGGAGAGATAGATGCAAGTAGGTTTCTACATGTAGGCGACCATGTGTCTAAAGACTACAAAGCAGCTAAAGCATTGGGGGCACAGGCCAAGTTGGTGCGGAGAAACAAGAGCCAGACTCCATCGGATGTGGACGAAAAGGACGTGATTGAGACGTTGCAGGGACTTGGAACGGATTAAGGGTGAGAGTTTACGGTGAAGTCAACGGCAGCGTTGATTTGAATTTGAATTGGGCGCGGAAGATCGCGAGACGGTCGGAAAGTCGCTACGAAACCACCGACGCTTGCAGACATCTCGGAAAATACGGCAGAACACAAAGTGATGGCATCAACCGAGCTACAGGTCGCATCGGAAGATGTCGTTCAAGTGGCGGCAGAGTTGAGACGAGACTTTGAAGGAACTTGTGTGGCCATCGCACGTGAACTCGCGGCCTGTGATGATCCGACCCATTGGCTCAATCTGCTTCGGGCATTGGTGATTCGGAGGAGTGAACATGTTGGACTTTCAGCAGAATTAGCAGAACGACTGGACTTGGACTTTTTGCCACAAGTGGTGCAGTTGCTACTAGGAAAATCGTTCGAGTTAAATGCAGTAGAAAATGTCAACAAGTTTCTGCAGTGGACGCTTACGACTATCAAAACGTGTTTGACACGACCAGATATTTCTCGATTGTCATGTTTAGCGAGGATTTTAGACGCTCATCGGAGATTCTACCTTTATCATGGAACGAACAACGATGGGAGTGGTCTGAATCAAAGTGGAGAGAACCTGCAGATTTTAGAGACTTTCGAGTTTACAGTACGTGATAGTTTAAACTACACGTCTCGGTACTTCCTACGTAATCTCGAGTTCTGGGGCAATGTGGGCGGATTTTCCGTGTTACTCGACGTTCTACAAGCAGGCGCTTCGTTTGAGGCGTTGCAGTGTATTCTACGCACACTCTACGATGTGAAAGACCACCTGAATCCAAAGTTCCTGCTTGTGTACTTCCCCAAGTTGATTGACGCAGTGTGTACGCTAATTAGAAGTCTGCAGAGCTCGGATTTCTACGCATTATCTCGAGACTCGTTGTTGGAGGTTGTACAAGTCATGGAGTTGTTACTCGTCAAGATTCAACATGATGTTGATGTCTCGGATGCGGTGTTAAAGGAAGGAAAAATTTCGGAGGACCTCCTAGCGCGCGAACTTTGTGAGCAGCGAGTACAGCGTCTTCGACTGGAAATATCACTGCGGTTCTTTCAGAGCACTTCGTTGGAGAAGCGTATCTACGGACTGACAGAGATCGTGGTGATCATCACACGACTGTATAATGATCAAATTCAGGAACAAGCAGAACCCACAGCGGCGTCGCTGTATGCTACGCTAAGCTATCTCGTAGACTGGATGCATGAGAAACAGTTGATGCAAGAGCTGCTTGGTGAAAAAATGCACGTGGAGTTAGTCAAGCGGTCGACATCACTCTTCCAGTTTGCATCTGAATTGGAGGTTTTACCGACAGCATGGATCGATTTGGCGTGGAACTGCTATCATGCAGACTCTGAATCGAGCAGTGACGAAGAGGAATCTCGACCAGTAGTTCAACGACGCCACGAAGCCTTTCGCTCAACAATTCACGACTTGCTACTTGAAATGGTGACGTTCATGGAACTTCCATCTCTGACTCACCTTGTACGACGCATTGAAGCAGTCAAGGCCAAGCTAGACTCGAATCAGCTGGGTCTGCTTGCAGCAATTGCAGCTCGCAGACTTCTTGTGGACGTGCCACCGGAACTACCTGAAGACCGTGACGAGTCTTCTTCCTCTGATGAACCTCGTCAACGTTCGCTCCGACAAAGGATTCTGATGCATTTGTGGGTAGTTGTGCTTCCTTCTGCCAAATCGGACGATCTTCGTGATGAAGTTTTACTTCGTATGCATGAAATGCTTCGACTAGAGGCAGCTGATGACGATGCCGGTGAACCAACCCAGGCGAATCGCTACACCAAGGAGTGCGTGCTGGTTGATGAATTTCTTAGTTTGTGTTTGGACAACATTTTTCGGCGAGAAAACCTCGCGATGTCTCTGAAGCTTTTTACTCAATTGTCAGCATTGGTTGTCGAGGTTGGCATTGTCATATCCGATCCACAGAGCAAGTCGTATGTCCAGATGCTGTTGAGTGAGACCGTGGAATTTAAACAGGGTGTTCGTCAGGCACTAAAAGCATCGGAATGGCTTCAGCTGGATGAAGAAGAGCGTGTGAAGCTACCGATGCTGAAGGATCACGTGAGTGAAATCAAGAACCGGCTGCTTGCACTTCGAGCCGCTTGGGTATTGGATGAATGTGGAGCTGATAAGGAATCGTCGTTCACAGAAGTGCAGTTGAATAGTCTGTGGGAACTCATGATCGTTGATGCCTTTCTGGAGGATGAGGCAGCTCTTTGCTTTCAGTGGATCGAACTGTGCATGAACACTCCACTACAAGCAAAAACAAGAAATAATACGACTGAGTACGACAACGCAGGTTCACCTCGAGCTCTCATGCCTCTCAGTATTGCTGAATATTTGCTCAGGACGAAGTTTTCCACTTTGCCTGGAGATTGCATCACGCTTTCTACACTGTGCTGCTTCCACAGTATATTCCGCCGCATTAATATCCTGAAAGGCGGCTTGGAAATCTTCACGACGCAAGCTGGAGAGCCATCCCGCATTTCATCACCGACTGGAAGAACGAGTAGTGTAAGTAGTTTGGATGGTGATAAGGAGGAGTCAGTGGAACTCATGACGGGTAGACCGCTGGTGGGGCTGGATGAATTATGGCAACTTGCTGTTAGAGCAACAGATTCCGCAGTAGCAGAGGAAATCATTACCTTACTTGCAAGTTTTCACTTGGCTTTTGCTCCTGATGCTCGACAAACGGACATTCCATTCCAGTGCAAAATGCGCTTTCTCGAGAAGTGCATGGAGTTCATAGCAACAGCGAAGACAGATGCTGAAATGGCTGAAACACACTCACTTTCGCATGCTACGGATCAAGCTGGCGAAAGCAAAATGACTACTGACGTGGCAGTTGTTAATCGCTGTGTCGATTTGCTGCGGTATTTTTTGGAGGCATGTAAAGTTGGAGACAACTCAGCAGCGAAAGAAGAAGAAGAAGCGATGTTACAAAAACTAGAGAGTGAAGGGATCCCGACAGTAGTAACGAATGATGGGAATACTGGCGCTCGGAAGAAAGTATTCCGACTGGAGCATTTGGAAGAACGGTTGCCGTACCTGGAAATTTATCCTTCGCCGATGAAAGATACTCACACTGATTCTGCTGGTGGGTCTCCGATCGGCTATCGTACGGGCCGTCGACCGAGCTGGACGTTCCGACAGCAACGTGCTATGTTAGATGTTATTGTTGATACAAACGAAGAGACCGAAGTCGAAGATACTGACCCAGCAATGTGTCCATCTGAAACAGACAACTCGTCTTTGAAGGTCGATCTCAAACCCGATCTTTTGAAGACTGGAAGCCCAATCAAGCCCAGCACGCGTTCTCCATGCGTGCGTGCTAATTTGTGTTTGCCGCAAGCTCCATCTCCCCATCGTGGACCAGATTTAAGACCTGAAGACGTTGACCAAGCTTTAACAGACTTCGTTTCTGGTAGTCGTGAGCTCTACAATCAAAACTTACCTCAAGAGAATGATCTTAAATCTGATAAACCCAAGACGAGATATGGGATTATGAGCCAGGTTCTGGCAAACCAAGGTTCGCACTTTGATGTTTTACTGGAGCTTGTGGACTGGAATGAGACAACATCGCAGAGGACTTGGGATTTAATTTGCCGGTTACCTACAAATAATGAGCTACTCCGCAAAATGATTCATTTACGCTACGTGGAGAAAGACCAAGAAGCGCCTGGGGACGTGGAGTGGTCAGAGTTATTAGATGGATCCAATATTCATCGTTTGTTGTATGCGCTTCGGCTTGTAGAAGCTCTTTTGATACCAATTGGACCCTCATCAACTGGAGACCAGGAGGTAAATTCCGGTCGTCGACAATGGAGAGAACGCTTCGTTCGATTGGGGGGTGCTAAGCATCTATACGAAACGCTGCTGATATGGCAAAATGGACATTCTCTCAGCAACTCGAGTACAGGAGACTCGATTTCGTCTCAATATGCGAAGAACATTCGAGCGACGTGTCTTGCAGCCGTCATGCGCGTTCTTCACTACTTTTTCTACTGGAGTAGTCTAGTTACTGCAGATAAGACCCGACAAGATAAATTGTTGGCGTTTGATCTTCGTTTGCACAGCTCAACACTGCCCAAGTTTGTGAAATCAATCGATCTATCATCATTATTGCTAGTTGCAGTGCAGCTAACAGGGAGCTTTTGTTCCCAAACAGAGGATTCATTTTCTGAAGAAGCGGCTGAGGCTGTCTATTGCGGCGTGCAAATGTGTTGTTCCCTCATCCGCTTTGCACCACATCTCACGATCATGGTTTTTGAACAATACCCTGACAATGAAAGCGCTTTTAGCAATAAAAAGGAGAATGGGACCACGATGTCTGGATGGCTGAAAGCGCTGCTGGTCGATTGTCCATCAAAAGCGACCAGAGCCCAAGTGCTTGGTGCTTTATCCGAAATGGCGACAGTGTTTGGAATTATGGATTCCAACAATCCTTCACGAGTACTTTTCGAGCCACTCGTAGTATCAGCCTGTTATCTTGTCTCGGATGACTATCTTGGTGTGTCTTTCAAGTATCCAGCGTTGGAGGAGTTGTTTAGGTTTTGCCGAGTGCTTCTGGGATGTTGCGGATATGTACAAACATGTAAATCAACAAAGACGGATGATAGCAGCAATGTTAATGACACCCTAGCAGCGGCGCTGCTACGAAAACAGATTCCTGATCGCCTCGTGCGCAACCTTTGTCGAATTGTTGTTCAATGGCAAGCAGCTGTGACAACAAGAAATATCCATGCACCGCGATACCAAGAAGAAGGTATTCTAGGAGGATACTTGCAACTTCTAGTGTTACTTACAAGCATTTCAGAGAAAACACGCACAGCCATACTTCGTTATGACATGAAAGATTCTTCGGATCAAACCTCAGATGCAAGTGGCGACAATACGCAGATGATCCGCTTTGTCCATAATGACTTACTTTTTGGAGATAATGTTGGGGGTCACGACATTCCCAATCCTCTCATTTGCAGGACCAGTTCAACGCGCGATCTAGCGCATAGGTTGTTGCTGAACTTGGTATTTCCTAGAGGTCTGGGCCAAGAAAATAAGCACAATACCGAATGTGGACTTAACAATCTGAATGGAGATGTGTTGGTCTTGTTAGACCACCTTCGCGATTACCACCTTCGTGTATTAGCGACAATTAATAGAGCGGGTCGGCAGTGGAATTATGCTCCAGCAGATTCGTTCATGGATCCATCGAAGAACACACACCACGCTGGACTAGTAAACCCAGGATGCATTTGTTACATGAATTCACTAGTCCAGCAGTTATTCATGATGCCCAAATTCTGTGGAGGTCTGCTCGCGTTGGATTGCTCAAAGATTACAGCCGATCTATCGTCTTCGTCGTGGAAGGAGGAAATTGAGCAACTTCAGAAGTTATTTGTCTCTCTCGCTTATACAAACTACCGCTCCTCGGATCCCTCTGCATTTGCACACTCGCATAAAGATATGGATGGGAACTCAACGGATATGCATATTCAGATGGATGCAGACGAGTTTTTTAGCTTGCTATTGGACCGCTTGGAGATGTTTATCCGCCCAAAACCAAGAACCGATCCTGTCAATACTGGCGAAGACTCAAAGTCCGATTCTGACGATGATTTTATGGCTCAAAGTTTTGGAGGCATCCTTGTGAACCAGATTCTAACTCAGCAGGGAAATCTGTCAGAGCGGGAGGAAAAATTCTTTGCATTGAGTCTTGAGGTATCGAAGAAGCGGCATTTGGCTGAATCACTGGAACTGTACGTGCAAGGAGAAACACTGGAAGGAGAAAACGCGTATTTCTGCGAGCGAGTACAGCGAAAAGTATCGGCTACAAAGCGAGTTTGCATCAAGAAGCTTCCACAGACTTTAGTCTGTCACCTCAAACGATTTGAGTTTGACTATGATACGATGGAGAAGATGAAGATCAATGATTATCTTGAGTTCCCCATGGAGATTGACATGTTTCCATACACAAGTGAAGCTCTAGCCGCTACAAACAACGTGAAGGCTAATGGTAAGGCCGGGAATCCAATCATGTACGAACTTGTAGGTGTGGTGGTGCATTCAGGTACATCCGACACTGGACATTATTACTCCTTTATCAAGGACAGACATGTGGTGGAGAACCAGCGATGGTTAGAGTTTAACGATGAGATAGTACGCGATTTTGACGTGGAGACAATGGGTGAAGAATGTTTTGGTGGTGAGGAGGTGGCACAGAAATGGGATGCACTTCAGGGCATGTACTCCCCCATCGTTCAAATGAAAAGAAGAAGTGCCTACATGCTGATCTACGAAAGGCGTTCAACAGAAAATGATTTTTCACAAAAATCTGGAGTTGCAAGCGTGGCAGGATCTCTGACGCTGTCAAACCAAGTACAGGTACTTGCCACGCAAATTATGCAGGAAAATGCACGACAGGAAGGCGTCGTGAACGCTTTCGACACCACGTATGAACAGTTCATTTGTAACCTGGTGGATAATGCGACGAGATTACCGTCCGATTTCAATTCTGCCGTTGCTCGACAAGCGTATCAGTTGGGATGCCAATTCTTGTTTGGTATCAGCTCGCTACGCTGTCGAACTGCTGCTTCATCACCTGCACCACCCCACACTTCATCATCTACAGTTATATCAAGTCCGTATACGATAAGCGCCCGTGTTACTTTGTGGTTAGACGGTTATGAGAAGAGCTCGAACAGCGGCTTTAATGATGACCGAGTGCAATTCAGCAAATGGATTCTGGCAGAAGTTGTTGCTCCACCTACCACCTCACTTTCAACATTTTCGTCAACTGTTGCACCTCATGTGGAAAACCAGCGTACATGGCTCTTTGACACACTATTCCTCAGCTCTGGAGGTCAAGAGCTTATCGATAGCTGCTTCCGGGTTCTTTTAGCCGCTGTTAATGTACTTGCGCACGAAGTCGTTGCCAAAAACGTAGAGGCTGAGGAATCGCTTGTGGTATTTTTCCGTGGGGGACTTAATCTGTTTTACTCGCGAGAACCTCATCTAGACTTGTGCGATCCCTCCTCTGGATGCGTTTTGACGCTGTCGGTGGAGTCGAGAGTTCCAGCCATGAAGCAGTTAGGAATGTTTCTCGAAAAATGCATTAGTGAATCGACTGGAGTGAGCAGCAAACAGAAAGTGTCGACGGACCAGTGTGCACTTCGTGGTCTGTTCCTGAAAAAACTGCAGTTTCTCAACCACTTCCTCCTGACATTGCAGACGCCATGCTGTCCCTCAGATGTTGTCCGAAGCAGTGCTGGGTCTCGAGGAATTGCGCCTTTAGCTATCGAAACAAGATCCAGGACCCCCCTTCGTGAGCACGACCTTCGACTTTGCACGTTTCATTTGGAGACAAAGTTACTAAAGCAATTGCTTGAGTCTTACGAGCACCCAACTCCTCCACCTCTGGATACAACACTGCTCTTGAGCCACACAGCACTCAAGAATGTCGTGCTGTTCGGTTTGGAAGATATCGTACTACCTATACTAACTCGCATTATTTTTGAGAATGAGGTTTTGTCATCCAAGTGTGATCGTTTGGTGGCTCTGTTAATTGGTGTCTTGGAGGAAGTGAAAGACACTCACGCACACAAGGTATTAGCGGTTTTTGGAAGGCTTCTCAATGAGGAAGAAGAGAGAGCAAAACTCGTGAAAGACGAAAGTGAGAATTCAAGTCTAACGTGGACTGTTCACCAACATGTTTTTTCTCCAACGCGGGGTATCCTAGAGAGTGTGACCTACTATCGAGACCATGGTTCCCATGAGTACACACTATTATTGCTTGAGTTTGTGGTTCACCGCGCGAGTGCTTCACCAGTATTACAAGATTTATTCCGGTGCGATCCTAAATTCCACAGCACTGCGAGTTGGATCCCTGGGTGGTTGGCTGACCATCTCGACTCGAACGGTGCCATCCGAGCGCAAATGTCTGCAAACAATGAGGGCTCTTCAAACACTGACAAAGTAGAGGGTGTGGAAGAAGTCCAAAAACTATTTATCGAGGTAGAGAAAGCCTTTGGAATGACAGTTCCTGTCTACCGCGAAGATCCCGCTCATTCTTCCAATGCAGAGGAGCATGGGATGTTAATTTCTCCAGCCATGTCGCCATCAGCCATAGGAGCTGAAGACGTATTGTTGGAAGCGCTTGATGAGGAGAATCAGCATAGTATGCGCTCAGTAAAACTTGGAGCTGGTGGAATTCGGCGACTTGGTAAAACCACCACGACTGAATTCGGACCGGAGCATGAAGGAATTGAAGCAGATGTACAACAGACCGATTGGAAGCTGCATCGATCACGTGAAGATCTCTCGGTGCTTCTTCGAATAGACCTTGATACCGCGCACAACAATGCTCGGGAGGCTTAGAAAGTGTCGAAGGTGTATAACGATTGTATTCTCAACACATTTTCTTTCCATTTCATTCTCCACCGAGTTATCGACGGTTTAACTACTGTCACTTCACTTATCCTTGTGATCTTACAGCTCCTCCACTTTGCGGTCGTTTTCGCACTCGACTATGGGTCTTTTGCTGCGAGATTCTAGAGATTGACGAGTTAGTACGAGATTTTCCTCTCATGGTGATGTTCGCAGACGAGCAGCGCTTGGGTCGAGATTCCGATTGTACAAGTTTCTCGCTCGCTACGAGGCCAGCTCTACAAGTAGCCGAGCGACGAAGACTTTGCCAGTGAACTTGCGAGATTCTAGACGTCTCGCAGTCATCTGCACAATCGGAAAAATACAAAAGGCGACTACGAGGTGACATTGCAGCCAAATCGCTGAAGCTCCACTCCGCACTACCTTCAATATTTAAATCTTCACTTCCAAGGCTTGACACAGAGTAGCAAGTAGAAGGTGATCGTGGTGTATCGGTAGCAATCGCTGTTGGAAACTCGTCAACAATCCAGGGTCCAACGGGTGAGAGTGAAAGGACTTCGGGGTCATCGTTGCCGTCATCAACGTCTACTAGGTAAAGAAAACTTTTGCCACAATCGTTGGAATCACCATACACACCATTTTCACCAACTTTTTTGTGCCCACGCCGCGTTCGTGTAGATGTAGATGGCTGCTTTGATCGTGAATTCACGTCTCTCAAACGTGAAGACTTTTTTTCCGTACCATGGCTAGAACTGGATGTGAGGCTAGATCTTGAGGACGAACTTCGTAAGGAGCTGAAATCCAATGAAGATAATAAATTGTTGCTGCTGCTAGTTTTGACTGGAGCTTCAGAAATGATAGCTGGTACGACAATTTGAATTGTAGTTTCTGCCACGAGCCGATTGAGATGAGAACTGGATGATGGGCGCTGTAATAACACTCCGTTGCTTGTGGATTTTGAACTAATGCTGGCAGCCACAGGTACCTTAGCAGCGTCCTCCATCTTCTCGACCGGGTTCTTTAAGTATTTACGATGATGCATCTGCGTTAGACTGGCATCAGTAGTAGAGTTGGAATTGTTTGTAATAGACTTCAATATTTGGACGTTGTCTTGCTTTTGGAAAACTTGATCCCGTAAATCGCTAATAATCTGCTCCAGCTCCTCATCCGTGCGATACCGCAGTGGTGATTCCAACTCATTCGTTCTTTTCGTCTTGACTGCAGCAACCACTTGAAATGGAGTCGATCGATTGCTGTGTTGATCATCATTGCCATTATTGTCTGGAACAAGTGTCCTGCCTGAATATTTATCACCGCGCTGGCTGATGTTATCGTCTCGATCTTCGCTGCCACTACTGTCGCCGGTCGGATTGCACACACTCTTACCAGAACACACGATCAATGGCGGTCTCACTTTTGAGGTGGTCTGACGTGAAGCAACCTCAAGACGTTCGACTGCCTCCGTTATGGCCTTTTGCTGACGATTTAATCTCAAAGTGCGCGAACTACTACCAACAATTCTCCTTCCTTGTTTTTTATCAGGTGGTTTCTTCGCCTGAACCCCGCGTGGTTGAGAAACTCCAAAGACACCAGTTGAGACTGCCTGTGGAGCTGATGGTTCTTGGTAGTAGTAATAACGAGCATTTTCATCACACGAAGCGAAAGTATAGGCAGTAGCTCCGATGCCGGAGCTGCTATTCCCAGTACTCCCCCACCGCATGAACTTGACACTGAAGATGCCTGCGTTGAAAAACTTTCTCAATGCAAACCGCAAAAATACCTATTACGTTGATGCCCAAATTGGACGAGTATGCAATGCAACCATTAGACCTGAGCGAGCAGTCAGTAAAACTACGGACACATGGATGGACCTCATAGAATTTCGAGATCAGCTTCATCAAATAGCCCGGCGCGGTGTGGAGGTTGGAGTGGTTGGAATGGCGGAAGCATTGGGAGATGTAGCGGAGGTACTGGTAGCCGACCACCGATCAACCTGCGCCATTGAGCTTGCTGACGAAGAAAATGCTCGTGAAGCCGTTGTTCGTGGGCAACTTGATTCCAAGCCTCCATTCGCTTTTCGTAGGTCCAGTGCGAGATGTAATGAGTCTTTGGATCACCGTCAGAGTGAACTCGTGAAAAGTCTGCAACACCATAGAAGTCAACTTATTAAACCGCTGAACCTCAAAACTCCCAGCTAATGTAGCCGTACCACGCAATAGAAAGCATTGCCACAGCTCGGAAGAGTCCTGCGTTTGATGCAAGTACTACAACACACGAAAGCACAGTCAGACGTGATCATGTAACCTAAAATGCCGTGTCCTCGTACTTTGCTCGTCCGAGTGAATTGACAAAAGTCTGGAACACTCAGAAACCCGCCCACACGCGCAAGAAGCGGCTCCGGAAGGCGACTCAACTCTGCATCAGAAGTCACTAGACTAGCATTGCTCGAGAACTCAGGAAACAAGTTGCGCTCCAGTCTACAACACAGTGAACGATAAGTCAGTCCTGGACTGCATTCTACAAAATGTGAGTCTACCTCCAGCGGAGAATTTCCAAGTTACACCGCCACTTGTCAGTGTACAGCACACATCCTTGATCTCCATCTCCTTGCTCCGCTTGGAGTTCTCGAGGCTTCACAAACTCAGAAACTCTAAATAATAACGTGTCAACATTCAAGCAGCTACCATCATCAAAAGGAGAACTACTTGGACGCACTGGAGACTCAACTGGACGCTCCTGGTGTCCGAAATAAAGTGGACGAACAACTTGTTGCCCACTAGTAACCCCCTCGTGTGAACGTCTTCAGTCATTTTCTGCATTTTGTAGCGTTGCGCCGGCAGCAGATTCACGTCTCCCTCGAAGTTCTCGAGACGGCGGAGACGACTTGAATCCGTCTCAAGACCTTCGACTACCCACCCGTGCTCCTGTAGCAGTGTATGGGTCATCCAGAGCAAAGCTCCAGCTGCAGATACAATGACACTCATTGCTAGGATGTTACGTGCGACTCTTCTCGAATTCTGCCACAGTTCGACAAAAGACGAAGAGAATTGTATTCGTAGTAGTATGATGTCTTCATAGCTATGAGATCGTATCCTAGTTGGTGTTGTTGCGGATGTAGTATGGTTCGTTCATGAACTCTGCGTCACAGTATGGAAACAGTGTGTCGTCGTTAGACGGCGTGAACAGCTCCTTACCAGCGTAGATCATAACGTAGCAACCGGCAGCAGCACACACTGCAATCACAATGATCGACGCTCCCTTGTCCATGAACGGCATCTTTCGCCAGAATACACGCAGGTAGATGATCAGCGGCATCAACAAACAACTCGTCGTGTGGGCGGTGGCACCTGTGAAGTCCACCAGATCCAAGAACCGCTTGCGCGCCAAGACGGCGCACACCACTAAAATGATAATGATGCAAATACGCAGAGCAATATAGCGCAGTGCGTTGCTGGCACCACGGTATGGTTCATGGAGCTGTTGCTCCGTGATCTCCCCACCGAACTCGAGCGCTACACGAAGTTGGGACATCCGACCCTCCGATTTCTCAACCAAGCTAGACGTAGACACTTGACGGCCAGACATCTCGTTGGGCGTCGAACTGCGCACATACGAACCCTGCAGCTCCAAGTCCTGCTCCACATTCGCACAATCGATCTCGCCGTGCGCACATACGAACCCTGCAGCTCCAAATCCTGCTCCACATTCGCACGGTCGATCTCGCCATTGTAACGAACAACCTTGGGACTCTTGTGCATACCCAGAATGAGACGCTCAGCCATGTAGAACGGAGGCATCATGAGCGTCGAGAAAGCAATCGTGATGTGTACTTGCATGAACAGATACGCCATCACCACGGCACCGCGATCGGCTGTGAAACCAAGAGGAGCCAAGCCAAGAGGATCGGTAGTGCTCACAATCGAGTACAGGATATTGCCCGACAGCTGACAACCACCAGCAGTATAACCAACCAGTGCGATCGCAATGAAGAAAGCAGAGATGAACAGGATGGTGATCACCACCACACGAGGCATACGTTGGGGCTGCGAGTGCTCACGGTGGAGATCAGGCACCACAATAGCAGCACCGTATGCGAGAGCAAGGTTACCGAAGCACATCAATACCTGATGAACCGAAACGTCCGGCGACGGAATGGAGCCGTGACCGCGCATCTTCCACTGCAGTACTGCCACAGCAATAATATCGGCAATGACTGTGCCCATGCTCGCAGCGAAGGCCATACCGGCGCTCTCCTTCAGCGTTGGAATAAGGCACACAGGGATGACCATGAGTGCCATGAAGATGATCCAGAACGTCTGGCTGAACGAGTCGGGGAACAGCACGTCGAGCAGAGTGCTACCCAACACCAAAAAGGCACATGGCGAGAGGAGACACACACCCATCTGTGAAAGCACCGTGAAGAAGCGGCCCCACTTGCCCAGAGCCCATTCACCTAGGTCGCCGTACGTTTTGACGGACGACGGGGAGACCAACAACACTCTGGACAGCTTGAGAGTTGCATACGTGTTGGCGAAGATCATGAAGGCCAGAGCGATGGACGCGTACACGGGTCCGGCACGGGCATAATTAGCAGGCATCGTAAGGGATCCCATACCGCAGACCGAACAGAAGAGGTTAAACGAAGCCTTTGCATCGTCCATCGTGAAGAAGACTGACTTGGCGTTGCCGCGCTGAGCTGAGTCGGTGGACGTGCGACCCATGGTTGATTAAAAACTGCTCCGTTGCCAGGCTGTGGTTGCTGTTACTGCTGCTCTGCTGAAGAAGAGAAATTGCAAAGTGAGACGTTTGATGCCGGTGCTGGATCCGGATCGCAGAGCACGACTGTCAGTCACATTGCATGTCTGCGTTGCGAGGAGAGACCTTGGAGTCTCGCAAAACCCAGTGTGCAAAGACGTCTGCGTTTTCGTGCTTGTCGGCGCTCTGCACAATGAGTACCAGGAGCGCACCACAAGAAACTCCAAGGAACTGCGGGACGCGAGGGTATGCAATTAATTATACTGCTGAAAAGGGAGATGGGTAAAGGCTGCCACGTCTATTGAATGTAGACGGATACGCGACGAGGCAGCCAACTTCAGTTTTAGTTGACGGATCTCGATCGGTAAGGTTGATCGACGAGAGCTGAAAACATCGGAGCGTATGTGGATAGCACGTACTTTATTAGTTGTCTCCAAACAGGTTTTCTCACGTCGTAGGCCACCCGCGATAGACCCCATCGTTATCGCAGAAGCCGCGTATAGCTGTTTGTCCAAACTGATCATAAAAGGAACTAGCACTTCCAAGCGACTGCACGGCGGTCCACAACGTAAACCTGAGTCTTGAGAGGCTGTCACTGTGACGGGGTCACACGAGCAC
>PCFV01000225.1:0-42325 GCA_002812785.1 Phytophthora litchii | reverse complement strand
TACATGGCACTAACTATCCATTATGTAGATACAGACTTCACGATGTGTAGTTGGACACTGGAGGTAGAAGCCTTTCCGGGGATGCACACCGGTGTAGCAATTGCATGCGGCTTAGAAGAAATGCTGGAGCGGTGGGAGCTGGACTCAAACATGTGCACGCTACTGATCCGTGATGGCGCATCGAATGCCGTGCTTGGGAGTGATATCTTAGGTATCAAAAATATGTCGTGCATTGCTCATTCACTGCATCTAGTTGTTGGTGGCGCACTTGCACGACATAAAGTAGACACTGCATCATTTTCTAGTCAAAGAACTGTTGCTAACCTAGCTACTCCAGTCGACGATCGACCGGGATTTGTGTCAACACAAGTTGCGGACGATCGCGAAATTGTACAAGCATCTGAGCTGGAGCAAGAAGCGTCCATCACGGAACTTGATAAATTTGTAGGGAGTTCGCTTACAAGATACAGAGACGCGCTAGCTCAAGTTCGTGGAATTGTTCAGAGATTTCGATCTCTAGCTACGTACTTCCACAAGTCTGCGAAGGCAACAAACCGTCTTGATGAAATTCAGATCAAAAAGTGGAAAAGATCAGCTCTTCATTTGATTACAGACTGCCCTACGCGTTGGAACTCGTGTCGTGACATGCTTGCTCGTTTGATTGATTTGGAAGTGCCATTAGACAGTTATTTCACGTACCTCGAGACGCCCGAAGGAAGAAGAGAATTTAAAGATTTGAGTCAAGACAAGTACCCGAAACCAAATGAATGGTTTGCGGTGAAGTGCTTAGTTGCATTATTGGATCCGATAGCCGCCGTTACGAAGGTTCTCAGTGGTTGCAATTACCCTACATTAGCGTTGGCGTTCCCCATGTTGCGTCGAGTTAAGAAGGTGCTGGAGGACCCAACTATTTTTGCTAAGCCAGCTGCGCTAGACGGACGTCAAGCGTTTCAGACAGACACGCTAGCTCTTATGCATCAAGCACGTAATGCTATCTTAGACCTCTTCACGAAGCGCTTCTGTGGAATGGATTTTGATCTGGTTTGGATTTCGTTCCTTGACCCTCGATTTCACAAGATGAAGCTGCTTAAACCAGACGAGATTGAGATGGCTAAACGTTCTCTACTGGATGCTGCAGCTTTAGCTGCGCGTACCGCCTCGGGGAAGCCATCAACGCCCGAGCATGATTTTCGCAGCATTGTGTCGCATAGCTCTCCAAGTGATGATACGACTAGCGTGTGGGATGACTTGCTGGGCTCGGACAGTGAAGATGACATATCACCTGCCAGCCATGACGATCCAACACTTCAAAATCTGCGTCTCAGTTGCTCTAGTGAGTTTGTAGCATACCTCGAAGTCGCAAAAGCCGTCTCCAAGAAGCAAGACCCGCTCGTTTGGTGGTCTGTGAATGACCACAACTATCCATCTCTTGCCTTACTCGCTAGGAAGTGGTTGGGTTGCGTAGCTACCTCAGTGCCATCAGAACGGGCGTTTTCTACAGCGGGCAACACGGTGTCTGCGAAGCGTTGTCAGATGGATGTTAGTCTCGTGCGCGACTTAGTATTCATTGCAGAGAACTATGCCGGTCCTAAACAACAATAAAGTATTTTGTTTATGTTTTCCCTACTATGGTGATACCTGGCCTTCCCACCTTATAGCGTCTACGTCTAAGCTCGCACCGTCGCCGGAAGCTTGACGGCCTCACCCTCGTCCTTAGTCAGTATGCTCTGAAGCCGACTGACTGCAGCAGGCTTCGGCAGCACTGCGTCGCCGTTGCCGTCGATGCTGCCCAAGTGCTGCCCACTGCGGCGCCTCCATCGTCCAAAGCTTGAGCGTCTTCTTTTGCAATGTCTTTGAAAGTTGATTTGTTGAAAATATAATTTGTTGCGTCGCGGTTAATAAACGTTGAGTTAAACCTCGAGGTTGAGAACAACGTTGACAGGCCTTGCGGCAAAACACCCAAAAATAGATCCCACTGCTTCGCCAAAACCGGGGGTGGGCACTTGAAATTTGTATGGGCATACTCACTTCAAGTTGTTTTTGACTTGGATTGAGTATACTATACAACGTCAAGAGGAAAAAACAGGCCGGGCAGATTTCCCATTTTTTAGCACCGCAAGTGCAACTTCGTAGCTGAAGTATAGGAATCCACAGCGATCTTGGCAAGATATCTGAGGAGACCCCTTTGAAACCTCCGTTCATCTTCTCCAGCAAACCACAAGGAAGTAGCGGTTTGTTCACCCCCACTGGTGAGAAAGCAAACTCTCCGCTGTATTGGGCAGTACGTGGGTAACCTTTGTCAGGAATATCACATCAAATCATGATGGACCTGGACCTCAGCAGACAGTGGGACGTCGGAATTACTGGGGCCGACACCTAAAGCAATAGCGAGTCGCAACCGGAGTAAACCCAAAACTAGAACTCACACCTCAACTCTTCGCACTTCCATTTTACCTGAACCCTTACAGATGCTAGCCGCACCCTCTTCTCCTCGCCCGACTGCCTTCTCCAACTGATAGGTGGCCACCTTCTACTTCCGACCGTGCCGCGACCAGTATGACGAGGTCATACTCGAGTACTATCGTTGTCAATGTGGTGCGGCTCGGTAGCGAGTCTCTGGGACAGGTTATTTGAGCCTAATGCACGCGAACACCATTCATTTACTGAGGACATACTGGCCGCTACGCCCGGCGAGACGGACTCACTGGCTCACTATGTACGCCACTCCGCTTTTAATTTGTTTGGGTGGGATGAAGTGCAACCTGGCTCTTTCATTTTGCGAGAACAAGCTCGCAAGATGGTACGCTCAAGTTTTAGCTTCAATATGCACTGTTTGATAGAATATTAACATCGCTATACAATCTACGACAAAATATCAGGTATATGCGCCTCACACCCGTACCATGGAGACAGTGACGCGCTCCGTAGAGTGCCCAGTCGCGACTGAAAAACCGGAGGATATCGGTCTCATTATTGACGGATGGAGTCATGACTCCGAGCACAACGTCGCGGTGTTCGCGTGATGCGAGGTAGACAGGGTGGTGCATTTTCCCTTGCTCCGCAAGGCTCCACTCGTCAACGATGAGGAGGACGACTCCTCCACAGCTAATCATCAAGAATTCTTGTCTACCATGCTAGCACGCGACTACCAAAAGCACCTGGAACAGTACATTTTTCTCGTTGGAGATAACTGTGGCGTCAACCGCCACCTCCGCGACGTTGATTGACGTCCCTCTAGTCGGGTGTGCAGCCACAGGCTCGACCGAGCCGTCGCTGCGTGGTTCAGCGGGTATGCTGAAGATCTCGACTTGGTACAAGCGCTAATGGTGAGGTCCCACATTTCGCGCCATACTTCAAAACTCTGGTTCGTATTTGTATTTGTTCTCTAGCTTTATTATTTGCTGTGATTTAATTGTTAGTTTTATCTTTTGCTGTCTACAGTTTCAAGACCCACCTCCGACTAAGCATACACCAGTAAACCCGCTGGAGCTCCACTTTCGCTCTGCTCAACCGCTATTTTGATCTTCTTCCATTTATCGACGCGGAGGATGAAGAGTTAGCCGGGTAACTTCCGCCACCGGCGCCCACCCGGCGACTCCGGGACTTGCTCGGCGAGCTGAAAGACGTCGAGTCTGTGTCGAAGGCACTCCAAGGGTCCGACGCCCATCTCGTTGATGTTCGAATCTGGTTCGACGGACTCATTGATTCGAAGCTGTGGCACCCCCGCTACCTCGGTACGTCTTTACCTATTTAGTATTCTTGTTAGTTTTTGCTAAGATTACTTTATTTGTATTATACTGTAGCACCAAGAGCCGAGATTGTCCACTTTGAGGCGGGCTAGGTTCGAGTGCTCAAGGGGCAAACCAAGCCGCTGACGCGAGCGGCGAAGGCGCGGCTGGAGCACTTCTTCGCAATTCCACGAGCGGGAGCGGACGATCAAGATTACAGACACTTTGACTTGATATCAAGTGGAACGCAGTCTTGAACTGCTCGGATTGCTGGTGAGGACTCTCGGACCCACATGTACCTTTATAATGAATACAATATGTGCTTGCGTAGTTTTGAGATCCCTTAATAATAATTGCAGAAATCGTGTCAACATGAGCGCGGAGGAGGAAGCGCCTGAGATAGTGTCCGAGTTCCCGGCGCCGCCCAAGTTCTTCGCGCTCTATGCGGACGGCGCGGAGAGCGGCCCGTCGCCTCCTGAGCCCATGGAGCCCACGTACCACATGTTCGGGTCGCCCTACAGCACGCAGGACGTGGTGCCGGATCTGCTGCCGCAGCCAGACAAGAAATTGTACGCTCAGGGCGACGGGCCGGTGGATTACAAAGCCGAGATGAAGAAGTACAGTGTCTGTTGTGCTACAATTTCCACACCAACCCACTGAGTGTGCCTTGTGTCTTATAGGATCAACCGCTCATTGCTCGCCAACTTCGTGGAGCTCGTGGACGTCCTCATCAAGAAGCCGGCCATGTTCAAGTGAGTACAGGTTTTACATAAAAAAAATAGGCGTCTTGCTGACTATAAAATGCTGTAGCGAGAAGCTGGACGACGTGGAGCTGTTGTTCCTCAACATGCACAACCTCATCAACGCTTTCAGACCGCATCAGGCACGGGAGACGGTGATTCAGATGCTCAAGACACAGGTGCAGGAGCGTCGCGACGCTGCGCGGGATATTCGCCGCACTATCGATGAGTCGAGACAAGCTGTGGAACGCGTACATGGAGAGCTGCACGAGTCGACGGACGATGCGGCTGCTGTTGATGGAGTCTCTCCTGCTGGTACTGATGAGGATGTCAAGATGGAGAATGTTGACGGATCAGGAGCCCCGGGGAACGGGGGTGACCAAGCAAGTGCAAGTGGTGCAGCCACTGCAGTGGCACTCACTCCTGCGCAACAGGATCAGGCAGAGGTTGGAAGCAAAAGTCAATTGTGTGTTTTCTTGGTGATGGAGCACTTACGTGTTGTCCTGTTTACAGAAAGCTCGAGAGGCACGACAAATGCAGGAACAGTTTTTCTCGGCGCTAGAAGCTGCGATGAACTAGCTGAGTAAGGATGGATTCGCAGGGGACAGACGAAGAGGCCAAACTGCATGAGTAATTTAAAAATGCTGAATTGCTGACGCCGGAGACGGTGTCAACCGAGTGCACCAGTCCGGCATCGCCTGTAAACAAGAGTCTGGACTACTCTTTGTATAGCCGTCCACATGCTTTCTTCACGCTTATAGCTTAACAGGGGCATTAGTGAACAGCGAACTGCCCGTAGGAGCCGATGACGCAACAGGAAGAGGAGCCGGTGGCGGAGGAAATGTAGAAGACCCGTCGTCTCCTGATTGATACTGTTGAGTTGGAATCGATGAGCTACGTACAACGCGGTTAGCACCGTTCGCCGGACTAGACAGAATCACAACAAACCATTAGTATCTTCAGAGAAGTAGTTGGCCAACAAATATAGCAAACCTGTCCATCGCCGCGCGGATAGCTTCGTACAATGGTGTAGCGGCGACAGGTGGTGGTTCAACTCCCCCCAACAGGTCCGAGACTGCTACTGCCTTGCCGTAGAACGAGCGGTTGATATCCGGCCTTGAAAGAATCACTGAACCTTCCAGTGAGATACCCGCGAATAGACCCTTTGAGTGCGAGTACGAGTAGCATGGTGCCACATCCATAGAGGCACTCGCCTCCAGCGCACCTGAAGCCACACGACCGACAGGTCCCGCAGAAATACCGAGTTCCGCACCAAGATTTACTTGTCCAGATGCACAGAAGGCTTCAACAGCACGTTGAGTGTTGAGAATGATCACAAAATCCGTTATTTCTCCTCCTATCTGCGGTCCCCAGCCCACTCCAGCAGTGCCGATAGCCGAGGGCGCCGACCATCTCCCATCAGGCAGTCTCGCGACTACAAGACCCGTTCCCATGCGTCCCGTGAACACGAACCCCATCTTGATCACCGTAAGAAACTGCAACAAACAACAACAATTAGAGAATTAGAGAACAAGAATACTTCAACATACACTAAATTTCGTACAGCAATGCCTTTGGCATGAGTGAGCAGTGGCAATGGAATAGACTGGTCCTTCACAACTCCTTGGAACGTAAAGTTCTTGACACTGTACGTGGCTTTGCGGATCTCCTCTCTCAATGTGAACGAATAGGGACTATTGAAGAACCTCTGCGGGCCCGAGTCCGTCACCTCCGTCTGCTGCACCGCGTGGCTCATTGTCAAACCTGATAGAGAACGTCAGTGACCAACACTCCCGCAAGTTGTCATGCACGTACGAAGCTCCTCCTGTTCCGGTTCAAGTCGTGCGTGGCAATCGTCGCACACGCGCTGCGGGTTGTGTGCATTCACGGCCAGATATTTGCGCTCAGGATTGGTGAGGATTTGGTCCTGGCGGATGAGACTGCGCTGTGGTGTGCACAGCTCGCAGAAGACGTGGCCACAGTAGCTACAGACAGCGTCAGAACTTGAGAGAATGGATAGAAGGAGAAGGTTGCGCACCGGCAGTGATGCTTGCGCCGCACCCAGTCGAAGAGCAGCTGACAGCCGTAGCACACGCTCACCTCGGCGTCTGGGATCCAGCGCACGGTCACGGGCAGCGCTTCAGCCTTGGAGTCCTGGTTCTGGCTCATCATGACGCGGAGAATGGCACGCGATCTTGAACAGCTCCAGTCGATTGGCGTCTCTTTGCTCTCTTAGTGCTATTGATTCGGACTTAGTAGAGATCATACGTTAGACAAGTGTAAAATAGGCTTCTGATGGCAATTGAAATAATAGCGATAAAATAAAGGGTCTGTCTGTCCTTCCTACCTGGCTGGAGTTCACTACTCCACGACGGCCAGCTCTCGATGAAAGTGGTAGACTCGCTGCTATGAGGGAGATTCTGACCTGCAATCGTCGGCACTGTTGCCTTCTACTCGCGTCTATCGTCTGCAGATACGCGCGATTCGAAACCTCGGCTACTAGATGGTGATGACGGACTAATTGTAGTCGCTCCGCATTTGCCAAGCCCCATCAACAACTGTGCTGAATGGTGATCCGGGTCGTCGTGGACGTCTCGATCTAGGTGCATGAGTTTATGTACCACTAAAGCCACAGTGCACCATTCAATTAGCACACCACCAGTGGAATACCACTTCAAGAACACTCACCGGCCTCCTCCGCGTTGATGTCAGCAGATGCAACACTGCTGTGTGGTCGTTTGCGTCCATGCACTTCATGCTGCATGCGCGAGCGCTGCTCAGAGTCTCCACCACTGCGTTAAACAGCTGCAACTTGGGTTCTCATCTCAACACCAAAGCACCTACCGTGTCTAGCGCCTTCCTCCTTGATAATCTGTAGCAGTGGATCATTAGATGTCGGACTCGGTCCTCCATTAACTGTCTGTTCTGTTTCTCCTCCGCCTTCTCCACTATGGTCTTGTATTTCTGGCGCAGAGGGCGGCTGCGGACTCCTTGATAGTTCTCCATCGCCTACGTCCTGGTACGCCGTGCTCAGCAGCGCCACTACGAACTTATTGTGCAGATCTGAGCACAATAATTTACACCATATTAGTCACTAAACATGAATAATTAGCAGCAATTTACGCACGCTTGTCCGGTCCCAATAGTTCCTCAGCCAGCGCGTGGAACTCTTCCAGCGACAGTTTCGCTGCCAGATACAACTGGAACGATCCCCAATAGCGCTTCCACGCGTCGCGGTGGCGGCGTTGCAGGCGGTGGAACAGCTGCAGCTTGAGCTTCTGCACTTTGGACAGCGGCGTCTCCACGCGCTCGGCCATGACGACGCTAGATATCAACTGAGTCCACAGTTTCGAAGCGGACTAAAAACGCGCTGTTCTACGAAAGTTGTGTTTGCGTGGTGTGGTACAAAAGTTCAAGCGTGTGCACCACACCACTCAGAGTGTAGGTCATTCCGCACTGAGCGCGATGGACGTCGCGCTCATGGAGGAGCGACTGCGCGCCTTCTACGCCAAGCACAATCCCGGCAACGACCAGAACATGTACGTATTCATCTTTCTCTAGCAATCTTCTTCATGGCGGTGTCATTCTTGTCGCTGTAAATGCTGTGTAGCACTCGTACTGAACAAACAAAGTTGACCGAATTCCCTACTCTTTGTACGCTGTAGCGCTGAAATTGTACGCAAATTCAATGGTCGTGAGCGTCAACTATGCGCGAAACTCTTCAAAAAGTACGGAGAAGCACCAGACCTGGCATCTGCGGGTGGTACTGATGACCAAGACGACGTAGCCACGGTACCAAGCTCACAATTATACGTCAACGTCGAGTATGAAAGGGATTTCAAGCCATACGAGCTGCTCAGGGCATCAGATAGTCCATTGGACTTTCGCTCAGCTCAATTTGATGCTCTCAAGGCCCTTCAAGCACCTAAAAAGCAACTGAAGTTGCCCGTGACGACGGCTTATCCACTGGATAATATCCAGAAATGCCGTCATCTCGTACGTGGAGCTGTGAGATTGCTGGAAAGCTGATGAATTGGTGATTGATTGAGATGGTGATGTAGCTGCCAGAGTCAGATGTGAACAGACAGACACTAATTATTAGACCCAAGAAGGCCAGTGCATCTGCTGCTGAAGTTAAGGCGGCTTCTGTGAAGAAAGCACCTGCTCCTGCTACGCCGTCGTTGTTCGAACAACTTGCAGGTGCAGTTGACACTTTGCTGATTACCAAAATTTGTTCTCATGGTTGTTGTATTACAGATACTTACTTGGACGGACCGTTTCGAGTGCTTCGTCAGTGCTTTCTTGAGCGAAAGCGTGTGTTTGTTGTCGTGCGTCGGGTTAATAGCGTGCGCGGTACTTGTTCGGGGTTCTTGAAGGCATTTGATAAGCACATGAATCTGGTGTTGCTGGATGTCACGCAAGAATTTGTCCCGTTCAATACACACGAACGGTTGCTGAGGGAGGTGCGAGAGGGAAAACGCACCGCTAGTGATGCTGTTTTCTCGGCTGCTGATCGACGACGCAACCGACGCGTGCTTGTCAGCGCTGGCGGCACACAGCGTGAGTATATCAAACAGCTTTTTATCCGAGGTGATAATGTTGTGTCGGTCAGTGATGTCACAACCGACGCAGTCGATAATCATTCTCGAAATACTTCTAAATCTAACAAGCGATGTGCTACCAGATCGTAGCCCAGAAGCAAGGTAACGAATGACGAATGCAGCATTGTGAGATGAATGCGAAGTATTACTTAGTCCTATACCTTGCCAGAAAGTGAGAAGCACACAACTCGAGGAAGTCGCAATGCCATCCACCAGGCTTCAGGAAGGTCTTCCGTTCTTACAGGTCTTCCTGGTCGGCGTCTTCATAGGCTTTGAGCATCTTGCGGTTGTAAGCTACCGTTCCGAGCACGAGTCCTAGGACGGCGATGAAGAATACGTAGAACACGAAAAATGCCCAGAGTGCCGTGTTGGTGTCATCTGTCTGAAGCACCGAGCGCGTGCACAGTGCGAAGAGCGCTCCCAAGAGAATATACACCCCCAACAGACACAAAGGGATAATGAGCAGGTCCTGCCACGAATTGCCGCAGCAAAGAGGTCGGTACTCTTTCTTCTTGGATGTTTTGTGTGGCTTGACGGCAGTGACGTTCACGTCGGAGACATCCACGGGAGCTTCGGCCTGCTGTGATTCCGTCATCGTTAGTGCTGTGGCGATTGTGTGCTTGTCTTGCAATGGTTCTTGCTGCGGAACTACAAAGGCGGCGCTTCATCGGAAGCGAAACCACTACTCGAGCACGTGAAATGGTCATTGCTATCACCAAAAATATCAAGGGCCTTGTTGCGATGGCCATTTGCCTGGTTAGGTTTGTGAGGAAACTGTCTGCGGCAAGGTGGAAGGCGCTAGTTGATGCCTAACCATCTCGACTGGTGGTGATACATTTGAACACTGTTGCAGCGAGGACGGATGGAGGGTGTGGTCGTGGTAGAGATGTCGTCAGGTGCTCTGCACTACACCAAATCTTTCTCGGATGCATTTGACGTGCGCCATCCAAAGACCGAGCGGCTAAACCTCGGAGCACTTATTTTCGCACTACAAAACTTCGCAGGTAAGAGATATTTCTTTCACCTACTTCGAAGTGTAATTTAACACAACAAGCAACGTCATACAGGCAGCAGTATTCGTCCAACCGAAAACAAGGACACACCTAAACAGCTACAAACAAGCGGAATCGCTGATATCGCCATGTTTTCTACTCCTCAAGAGAACATGGTACTCGCAACCACACCGTCCAGCAAGCTTCTTGTGGTATAGTTTGTTATTGTAATGTATTACTGTATGTATCCCCTAACAATGCATTGTTTGCACTAGGTGCTATTCACAACTCCGGAATTTGATGCTGACGTAGCGAAGTACGTCTAGAAAGTAATGCTATCCGAGTGTCTTCGTTGTGGCTCATAGAAGTAAGAGTTAACATTTTTACCTGTAGATCGGTAGTTAGTCGTGTGGCATTCAACTATGAGAATTGTGATGACACGAAGCTGCAACCTACGACTGCCATTAATCAAGTGGTATGTACTAGTCTTTGCTACGACCTTTTAGTTCGTAGTTCTAACGCTTGTGTCATTGTTCAACCCAGCCTCGTCGATTTCGCCAAGCATTCTCCGAAGCTATTGACGAAGCAGTTGAGCAGAACCTCGTCTGTTTGAGTGAGAACATACTCATTCCTCGAGAACAAAACAATAACGGTGCAGCAGAATCGGCTGACGGAGAATTGTTCCTCTTCTTTTATTACTCGCCTCGCTTGGATAATTTAGATAACGGCAGCGTTAACAAATCAAGAGGCAAAGGTGCAAGAACCACCAGGTCGGATGACCGTGACGAAGAATGTCATAGCGCTGTGCGAGTTGCAAATCCAACGGTATCCGAGATTTCACGAAGTGCGGAGAGGTTCAGTATTTTCAACGTGATAGCGTTCACCCGAATGATCGTTGCTACTGCGATTACATCCAGAAGTTACAAGAAAAAGAGATCAATGAAGATGACCCGATGGAGATCCAGAAATACTGTCATGCATCACACGGAGTCGTACGAATTCCAGCGAGTGATCGAGATTCATAGTCGCGAGAGGAATGCAACACTAATGGAGCCATATAGAACCAGAAAAGCGAACGACATCGCAGATATACTACTTCCCTTTGTAGACTTATCTATATTTCCGAATAGCAAGGTGACCCAGTCGCAGAAGCTGAACCATCTTGTCTGGACAAATATCCCAACTGTATCGTCAAAGGAGCAAACAGAAACCACCACCATTGTTGCTTGGCGAAGTGGTCCATGCTGTGTATTTTATCCGATCACGTCAATGTCTTTGGATCCTGACAACAAACCCCGTGCACGTCTTGCAATCGCTGCGCTGTTTGACGTACTCGAGCCTTTACTCAAAGCCAAAACCAAGATACTAATATGACCAAAATGACAGCACGGTTTCTTGAAGAGCTTGCTATCTTATATTTTCTACCATGTTGTTGGCCGCTGCAACGTTTGCGATTTCGAGACAGAAGGCTACAAATTCTTCCTCGCAGATGCCACGAGGGTCCATAGGCTCAAACTTAGTAAATGCTGTCATGAAAAGCTCCTGATGCAGCATAGGCTGCAGTGCCTTGGAACCTTCTACTAGTGCACGGAGTTCCTTTGACGCTACTCCTGTGGAATCTGGCCGAGAAAAATGTTTTGGAGTGGCAGCAGTCGAATTATATAACGCTTGCTGGACTTCGGTGACATCGATCACACCGTTCTTGTCAAAGTCCAGCAATGCGAAAACTCGTCGAATCGTTTGTGCCTCAATCTCTCGTGCAGATTGCTTGGGATGCTCTTCGTGGTAGTTGTTCTTAGAATTGTTGAGCATTTTGGCGTGAGTTTGAGCAGCAGCAACAGCATCAGGCTGGATGAAACCCTCTGACATCAAATGGAGATACGAGTGCTCACACCTCACCAGAAACTCATCTAAAGACAGCTCGTTACTGCTCTCGTTTCGTGAAGCAATGGCGGCATTAGAATCAAGATCGACTTGGCTCGTGAAAAGCGCTTCGAGACGAGTACGTTGTTTGAGTAACAGGCGCAGCAATGGTGACGTTGTAGCAAGTGCATGTATTTCAGCGTCACGCTGGAGAGCCCATCTCATTTCGTCTTGGTTCACGGTGCCGCTTTCATCCAAGTCCATGAGTGCAAACAATTTGGATAAGACTTCGAGTTCTTGTCGCTTAAATTGAGCACGAGGGCCTTCGTCGACTGCGTCAATACCTTGATCACTCTCGCTTTCACGAGCTGAATCAGAACCATTTCTGTTGTTCGGCGATGGTCGAACAAGATCATCCGACTGTTTTGCCTTGGCTCGTGCTTTCACCTTTGCTTTCTGTAATTGACGAATCTTTGGTGATTCAGCTGAGGGCCTTAACTTGACAAGAGATGGTAACTGGTTTAGCTTGCGATGATCTCCGCTTAGGATTTCTCGTGTTGGGCTTATCTGCAAGCGTGTTACTGTTAGCCTTCCTCAAATTTGATAATGAACCAGTAGAACTGCTCACCTGGTTTGGTTTGTATGGCACTCCGTTAAATCGAGCTGGAATATGGGGGTCAGGTGTCTGGTCGATTACAAATTGTTAGAGCATAAGGAAGACGTAGTAGAAAACAAAACTCCTTACTCTCGATCGGTGATAGTTGATGGAGGACCCCGACGCTATTTCTCCATCTTGACTTCCATTCCAGATACGGTCATCTTGGCGCTCGAATCCATGCAAAGATCCGTCATCATCGCTCATGTGGTGATCAGAAGGGTATACTAGTGCTTGACTCTTCAAGAGAGCAGCAGCCGCAGCTTCATCAAAAGCACACTCTGGAGGAGCCATTGTAATCTCAAAGTGCGTGCCATTTGTGCCACGAGAGTTCTGGTGATGAACGGTTAAAATGGACCGAAGCCCATAGCGTAGATCTCCGTGCTCTAGGCGCTCGCGAACTATTAAATCGTCTAGTGGGTATGGTGTCGCTGAAGCCATTCCATCTGGATGTAGTCTCTTGTGTGGTGACGACGCATTTTCGAGACACTCTTGCTGCTGTTTGGTCGGCCATCGATAATCGAGCAACTCATCAACTGAAACACAGTGATGATAAAACCACTGAAGATATCTTTCACGCATGCGGTGTTCCAGCCCACCTCGTGCAGCTAGTTCTTTCGCTGCGTTTTGCAGCACTTCAGCTTCCCATGACGCATTAAGCGCTTGTGTAAGAGCATCATCTTCAAAACGGCGACTGGCAGCCTCCTCTTGAGCCATAGCAACATTTGAAGCATTTTGTCTAGTCTCCTCTGCTTGGATTCCCCAAAAGTTGTCTCCGTCTTGACATTGCTGAGCCTCTTCACGGGACATGTGAATACGAGCATCGTGTTCTTGTTGTTGCTCTTTTAGCACACGTTCTGGGTCCATTTCCTCTTCTTCAAACTCCAGATAATCGAGCAGAATGTTAGGTCGAGGAGAAATCGATAGCCTTTGTTCGTTAAAAGCTTTAGTTCTAATCATCAGTTCTTCCTCGATTCGCCGCTGAATCATCTCATGTTCGTAATTATCTAGTCCCCAAAATCGGTCTCCACCTTCTAGCTGCAGCAACTCCTGATGATTCATCTCCCGACGATTCATTGCTTCACGCTCAGATTCATCTTCTTCCAAAGAAATCTCTTGCTGGTCGCGTTTTGGAGATTGAGCTCGAAGTTCATGAACTTGTTTTCGCGCAAGTCGTCCTCGAGACAGAGACTGGATTGAAGTCGCAGCAACCACTCTGCGATCTTCTGAAGCTGAAACGAAGGTCTCAGGGGGGTCCCACCTCGTTTCACTCGTGCGCGGACTGTAGTAATATTGTTGCTGCGTGGCCGGATCATACACTTCTACCCACCGCGTGTCACTACTCTGCGAGTCCAAGTCCAGTTGAGTAGCTTCAGTATCAACATCTTCACTCACTTCTTGTCCATTAAGAAGGCTGTTTGCATTGTCGTCTTCAGATTGAAATTCCATCTTTTTTTGCTGTCTTATCGCCGCAACTCGAGCACGAGCTTGCCGAGATCTAGCAGCACTCTGTAAAGACACTACAGCACTCAACACCACATCGTTATTGCACTGTCGAACAAGAGCCGTAGTTTCTTGAGGTGGTTCCCAACGAACTTCACCAGACTGTGGGGCGAAGTAGTACACGGCTTGTTGTTCCAAGTCGTACAATTGCAGCCACAGAGCAAATTCACCAGCTTCAGTAGTAACAGAATCTATCGACATTTCCACTGCGTTCTCCTCGTGTATTGAAAACTCCTCAGTGTCGTCACCCGTCCAGATAGTTTGGTTCTGTTCGAGTTCTGGTTTATTCCACGCAGTTTCACCAGTAGCGACGTTAGTGAAATACGTCTCGCCATTTTCACTGACACACTCGACCCAGTCGCTTAATATCTTGAATTCTTGTGGATTGTTCTCGTCCCACGTAGCACATTGATCATGCTCTTCCTCCATTATTGACACAGTGGACGTTGAAGCCGCTGTGACGCTTCAAGATCGTCAAGTGGCCCACAAAAATGCAAGTGGCCCACAAAAGTGTATGTTGAAGTGGTCGAGTCGATTGCTTTGATACTACAACTTATCTCTCCTCAGTTGACCCTACCTAACCAATGAACTTGGTCGTGGTGCAGCTTGGTAGACAACTTCCACGTTTGTCTTCAATCTGGTGATAGTTCACTTGCTGCAGGCTCTGCACCGAATAAAATACGAAAAAACATGAATCCTCGACACGTTCCGCCACAATTACACGTAGAACATGCAGTCCAGCATGTTCTTGTGCACTCCGGCAAAGTCGAAAGTAGACGAGCACGAAAAGTTGGTACTCATTGATGCCGTATCTGAAGATCCTTCGTACAGGAAGAAACGGGCACGCCCAGCAGCCAAGTGTGCGTAGTACGCTGGTGTCACGAGCGACACTGAGCGAGTGCACCGCGCAAAAGTGTATCCGAGATGATACGTGAGGCGCTGAAGATCATCAGCCGACATCTTGTTCTCGTCGTGGAGCACTGTGTAGTGGCACGGCACACTCGTGCCCTGAATGCCGCTGTAGCCATAAAGGAAGAAATCAAAACGGTGTGGGTGCACGACTCCAGTATCGAGAATTGTGCCTGGTACGACGTTGCCTTTGCGATCAGCGTCGCGAGGGTCCACTGGGAATGCTCGCATGTGGTGACGCTTGTTCACCACCACGAACGTCACTGGCGGATTGTAGTCGTCTGACAGCATCTTGAATGTCTTGCGCAGCGCTCGCATCTCAGTTTGCAAGATATCGAAGAAGCGTCCTTCACTAACTCCGTCGCGGTAATAAATGACGCGTTCTGGCTGTCGATCCGTGCTCTGATAGAACGCGAGGAACAGGTCTCGCAGCAAATGTGGTAGCTGCTGGATGTCATTAGCTGCCTTTTGAGCTGCAACTCGTCCAATATACTTCGCCGAGTACGCGTCCATTGAAGCCACGACCGCTGCAATCGAAGGACGAGAGCCCATGCCAGATCGAGGGTGTTCCACGTCTGCCCCGATCACAATTGTTGGACATGAACTGATCAACGACAGGGGTTCGCGCAGGATTGAGTTCTTGCCACTCAGCTTCATGTTTATCTTCAGGCACACATTAGCGCACACCTGAGGGTTGGCTTTACGGAGGTTTGTCGCGACAATACACTGGCTTGGAATTCCCAACACTGTGTCAGACATCCGTTTGATTCTGCCGTAGGAGACGGATCCTTTGTCTTGCTTAATTACCATGACAAGTTGAGGAGGACCATTGCCTCGGCACTCAAGTTCACGGAAGCAAGTTTTCATGAGTTCCTCCACGTCTGCACGTTGGCACGAAGAACGATCAATCACAAACGGGGAACGGCACTCCATAGAGATCCCACATTTGCTTGCAATATCGACCATGGTCCCAAGGAAGTTGTCGACGTCGCGCATACTGACATTCGCATCAACAACTACCCCCCAGTTTCGAAGTACTGCACCATTCACAAACTTCTTGTCCTTTAAATTCCACTGGCCAGCTGAGGGTCTCTCCGACACGTTTGCATATTGGACGTCAGGAGGATCAAGCACGCGTACTTCTGTCGTCTCAAGTTGCTGATCCACTTTCAAACCAAACGCAGCCAGGTACGGGTCATTCTCGAAGCCAGCTTGACGGATCTGACTGATAATGTTTTCACGGCGGACACTTGGTGGTTGACTGGTTTGTCGAATGATCTCGGCTGTGTCAAAATTATTGATATTCGGGCAGCGCTGGCCTGGCGCAACCTCACATAACTCAATCGGCAGCCAATTCTCCCTACCTGCCTTCTTGCTGCCCACGTTAATGAGCGGCAGGTTTGGATATTTGAGCTTCACGGTGTACTTGCGCGAGAAATACTCAGCCACGCTCATCGCCTCGCCCTTAATGTCCACCATTGTTCGGTCAGCTCGATCTGGGCTGACACCGAAGATGGCACGCGTTCGGTCCTTGCGGTGGGTAGGTACTACCTCCACTTTGCGCAGTGTCCGTGCCAAGTTCCTCATATCTCGCTCCGATAAGTTGTGCGCATCCATGGGAGAGCGTACGTTAAGAGCTGCTATTGCAAGCTTCATCAGTTCGCACGGTTGATAGAAGACCGTTGCTGCTTGATCGACATTCAGAAGCACCTTCTTCTCCGCCACACGGATTGCTTGGTGGTAACCCCAACACAACTCTTTGCCTCCCTTAAGCTCATGCGTCTTCTTCATCGCAAAGAAGTTGCGTCCGACGGAAATGAGACGTTGAGCTCCAAGATGACGTGCAACCACGTCTAGTGCCTGGAGAATAGGCATCACATTCTCGTCAGGATTGTTATAGTGACTCTGAAGACTGCTAACAGCAATGGTCTCAGCCAGCTTCATCTTCACAACAAACGTGGGGGGTCCTCTTCGACCTCGCTGAGTGGAACCTTCTTGGCGTTGACCATAGTTTGCAGCAGCATTTGGGGCGTCGGGGTTCACATCGGGGAAGTCTCGAGTGTTCCACTCGAACTTCTTTGGTGAATATAGTGCAGACATGCCATCGTGAACTACACGAACCCCACCCATTGCAGACTCGTACTGACGGAGTGCTGCATTGATCACATTTCGCACAAGAGTGCGTGGTAGAGGTCGTTGTATTCGTTCTGGCTCCGGCTGCAGCTTTTGATCACCTTGTGGCTGGATATTCTCATCATGATGTGGTGAACGCATTACATCGACATGATACTTGAATATCTCGATTGGCGCCGCGTCCAACGAGATAGAGAAGTAATTTACGTTCATTGTCAATGTCTTGCCACTCCTGCCGAACCCTGGTCGGCGACAGATTTGCGTCTCATTTTGCAGGTCTGGATCGTCAGGATTGATTTCTAATGGAGGAGCACGATCACTCCATAGTTCCTGTTTGCGAGGATCCATGACCGTGTCGCCAATGTTTTCGTATCCACAGCCGCGAATGTCGCCAATTCCAGGACCTTGTTCAGCTCGTCCTCGACCGCTTCCACCATAATTTCCGCCACCATAACCGCGGTTTTCCCGTTCAATGCCGTAGACGGCATTATCTCGTTTGGGACCACCATTTCCTCCAAATCGATTGTCGCGAGAGTTTCCATTACCAATCCCTCCGTAGCGGTTGTCATTTCCACAGTAGCCACGGGTGTTTCGATCGTTCAAGTCACTGTTTCCACGATAATTTTGATTGCTTTGTCCATTAGATCTGTAGTTGCGATCATGACTAGTACAAATTCTACCACCAGCATCGTAACCTCTGTCGATTTTGCGGCTTGGATTGTCGTCCTTGTAGTGTTCTCCACCGTACTCACGAGCGTATCCGTGACTTTGGTAAGAGTTCGCGCGCTCTTGATCGTATCTGCCGGCAGAACTTGCAAAAGACGAGTAATCATAACTACTCGAACTAGGTCCACCATCAAAGTTACGACTGCCATACTCTTGGCTGTCAGTGCGACGGGGTCTATCATGAATAGTTCTATGTCCAGTATTTCCTTGAGATCGACCATCACGACAGTCGTAGCTGTGTTCATCGTAGCCTCTACTGCGACTTTGATTGTAGCTATCAGTCGAACTACGACTATCATACCCACCATAATTGTCGCCGTAGGATGCGCCTTGACTGCGATAGTCGTATCCGGTACTGCCGTAGCTTCCATTACCGGATCCATACCCTCCTGTGTGACGCGAATCGTAGTCACGAGAGCTCGAACTCGAACTCAATTGTCGTTCGAAGCTTCCTCGACGATTGTAGTAGTTGTATTCAGATGCCCGAGAGCTGCTGTAGTTCCCGTCACCTTCTCGAGAATCGTAGCTGGGCTGATTGTACCCCATTGCTTCAACTTTGAAAACGTTCACAACTCGCAAGCTCGGGAAGAATTGGATTGTGGTCTTGTGGAATTGCTCCCATACCACAGTTAATCATTTTTGTTTTGACTACCATCCAAGCATTATCGCAGTCGACTCGTCCCGAATATGCGGATTCACCGAAAGAAATACCACCGAGACAGGACAACAGTGCAGTCATAAGGATCTGGTGAAATCAACCATAGCCTAATGCCCAGTCTTGATGATAGATACCTACCTTGACAGTTCCCACATCGTACTAGCATAAAACAAAACAACCATTCATTAACAGCAATTGTCTGCATTCTTCTACAGCTTCTCCGTCAATTCACCAAGGCTCGTCCACGAGCTCCAAGCGCCCGCGATTCAAAATCATTTAGATTAAATGAAAAACATCGTATCGGTCAGGTTCTTGTGCACCCTGGCAAACCTGAACGTCGAACCGTCCAATCTGTTTGCACTATCAGTAGTTGAGCCCTCCTTCAGGTAGTGACGAGCGTGAGCCGCTGCTTCATTCGCGTAGTAGACAGGAGCAGCAACTGACACTGCGTGTGTAGATCGAGAGAAAGTGTATCCCAGATCGTATGTTAGGCGTTGAATGGATTCCGCCGACAACTTGTTCTCGTCGTACAGCACCGTATAGTGACAAGGTTTGCTTGTCCCTTGCAAACTGCTGTGCCCGAACATGAAAAAATCAAAACGGTGCGGGTCCACAACGTCAATATCAATCACAGTGCCAGGTTTCACATTGCCTCTGCGGTCAGCATCGTGACGATCAACGGGGAATGCTCGTGTGTGATGGCGCTTGTTCGCCACGATGAACGTGATCGGTGGATTATAGTCTTTCGAGATCATTTTGAACGACTTGCGCAGTGCACGAATCTCCGCCTGCAAAACGTCAAAATATTGACCTTCACCAACACCGTCACGATAGTAGAGGACATGTTCAGGCTTCCGCTTCGTGTGCTCATAATATGCGAGGAACAGCTCTCGCAACATGTGTGGCAACTTGGAAATATCGCTCGACACTTTTTGTGCTGCTACACGCGCGGAATATTGGGAAGAGAACGCGTCCATGGAAGCAACCACAGCAGCTATCGATGCTTGAGATCCAATTCCAGGTCTTGGGTGCTCCACATCGGCACCGATGATAATGGTAGGCGACGTGCTCAGTAATGGAAGTGGATCCCGAAGCACTGCATTTTTCCCGTTAAGTCGCATGTTGAGTTTCAAACAAACATTTGCACAAAATGCGGCGTTGGCTTTACGCAGATTCTTGGATGCAACGCATTGGCACGGCACACCAAGAACCGTATCTGAAGTCATTTTGACTGGTCCATAGAGCCAAGAGCTTGTGTCCGGCAGTACTACCAACAACATCTCCGGTGTACCAAGTTCCAAAACATTCTTGAAACAAGTCATCAACAATTTATCCACATCAACCCCGCGGTGATCATTCTGGTGTACGAAGGCTGGCCTTGTATTCTCAAACAACACTCCACGTTGATGACCAACATCACATAGCGCTCGTAAGAATTTGCGAACTTCATGCTCACCCACTTCAGCGAGAACAACGACACCCCAGTTATTGATCACAACACCTTTCACGAATTTTTTATCTTTGAGACTCCACTCGCCATTAACGGGGCGCTCAGAAGTGTTCTGATATTGGACACAGGGTGGTTCTAACACTCGAGCATTCGTTATCTTCATCTGAAGATTGATCTTCATTCCAAATGCACCGAGGTAGGGATCACTCGAAAACTCTGCTTGCTTGACGTGGTCAATGATATTTTTCTTGCGAGTCTCTGGTGGCAACGCAGTAAATCTCGTAATTTGTGGAGAGTCTACATCATCTGCGTTGGCACAGTGCTGCCCGGGCGAAACTTCACAGACCTCAATCGGCAACCATGTCTCCTTCCCTGGCCGCTTGCTACCCACATTCACGCACGGTAGATGCGGGAACCGCAGCTTCAACTTCCCTGGCCGCTTGCTACCCACATTCATGCTCGGTAGATGCGGGAACCGCAGCTTCAATTGGTATTTCATCACGAAATACTCTGCAACGGTCATCTCTTCACCCTTGATATTCACAATCAATCGATCTGCGGGTTCTGCACTAACACCATAAATTGCACGAGGTCGATCTGTACGGTGCGTTGGCACTACCTCAACCTTGCGCAACGCGTATGAGAGTGACTTTAACTGGCGCTCCGACATATGACGAATCTGTCTAGCATCGCTAACACGAAGAGCTGCAACTACCAACTGCATTAGCGAACCCGGAGAGTAAAATACGGCGGCCGTCTCATTCACGTTTAACACCAAGCTCTCTGCTGCTTTTCGAACGGCTTGGTGGTAACCCCAGCACAACTCCTTTCCGCCTCGAAGCGTGTGTGTTTTCTTCATGGAGTATAGATCACGTCCGACAAGAATTGCTCGCTGAGAGGCAAGGTAGCGCACAACAACATCCAAAGCTTGCAGAACCGGCATCACATTCACGTCTGAATCGGAATAATGCTCCAGTAAGTACGGCATGCGAATCGTTTCAACTAGCTCCATCTTCACGTCAAATGTTCTTGGGCCTCGATGATGTACTTGGCCCGGTGGCGAACAATGTGGAGTGTTGTGCGGATTGATCTCCTTGAATTCCATTGTGTCGCCGTCCCATGGCAGTAAATCTGGTGAATAAAGGGTTGCCATTCCGTCATGAACAACCCGGATGCCATCAAAGTCATCTTCATATTGTCGAAGCACGGCATTTACCACGGTGGTTACCAGCGCACGTTGCAGTGGACGTCCTGGTCGACGGTCGGCTACTGGAACTGCAGTCTCGTTGTTCGCTTCTTCACCTTCTGAAGGACCATATCTCGAGACCACTTCATTGCCACATGAGTGCTCAACGGTGACATGGTACTTATAAATCTTCGGTGGTCCCGACTCGATAGTCACGGAAAAGTAGTTAATTCTCAGTTGAATTGTCTTGCCACTGCGAGCATTGCGTGGCGGACGAGAACAGAATTGCACCTCCTTCAGCAAGTCTGGATCACCAACTGGAACATCGCGAACTCCAGCCAAACCACTCCATTCATCTCTCAGTCGTGAATCCGTGATAGCATCTCCAATATTTTCGTAGCCGGACCCAGTGATCAGTCCAGCTCCACGCCCTCCTTCATTCCGGGATCCACCACAACGGTAATCAGTATCTCGACGTCCACCAAGCCCCCGAGAATCACTCCGTCGACTGCCATGACCGCCATCACCATGTCTTGCTCTAACATCACGTCCACGATCGTTATAGCCGTACGTTCCACCAGAATACCGATCACCACTTCTGCGCTGATCAAAATCGCGTTCATTACGCCTGTCGTAACTACTTCCGTAGCGTTCACTGCCATAGTCACGTGAATAACTATCATAGTGACCTTTACTTTCGTGCTCATAACGAGAACCACCATATCCACGATCATAATGTCGACATTCATCATAACCGCCATAGCCAAAGTAATGAGAACTATGAAAATCATCGTATCCACGACTTGCATAAGGCGAACCTCCTCGATATCCACCATAACTCACAGCAAAATCATCACTATCATAACTTCCAGCTCCAGCTCGAAAAAATCTCGGTTCTCTGGTGGAACTTCGACGATAACCTCTTCGATGATAGTCATCATACTCTGACGACGAACTATCCGACATCGTCTCGAAACCAAAAAATGACCAGCAAGTGCTGGGACGCGCCATTCATTTTCATTCCCATTATCTTCAGATTGCAGCTCGATACCACCGTTAGGGATGGTCATCCGTTTCGTAGAATTCACCAGAGATCTGCCAACGGTCTCAGTCTACGAAATCTTGTGCACGAACGAGCTGTAGCATGCGCTTTCTCCACCTCACTGCATTGGCCACCGTGGCCACTCTAACGGCCCATGCCGACGATGCACCACGCTGTTTTCCAGCCGATTTCATGTTTGGGTCCGCCACTGCTTCGTACCAAGTTGAAGGTGCGTGGAATGAAGGAGGTCGCACTCCGAGTATCTGGGACGACTACTGCCGCACGCACTACAAGAAAGTGTCGTGTGCCAATGTCGCCGACGACTTCTACCATCGCTACCGAGATGACATCAAGCTGATGGTCGAAACCGGCCTGCAGTCTTCACGTTTCTCGGTTTCGTGGTCACGAGCAATGAACTGGAACCCGGAGACCAAACGCATGCAAGCGAATCCACAAGGACTCGCGTTCTACCATGCTTTGGTGGATGAACTCAATGCGAACAACATCGTGCCGATCTTGACGTTGTACCATTGGGACCTGCCACTGGAGCTGCATACCGAACTCAGTCCTCAAGGTTGGCTGAATCCAGACATTGTTGATCACTATGTCGAGTACGCGATGCTCATGTTCCACGAGTTGGGAGACAAGGTGAACATGTGGACGACGTTCAATGAGCCACTCACATTCACCACTGCAGGTTATGCAAGTGGTGCAGGCGCTCCAGGACTCAAGAAGTCGGAGACTTTCGCCTACATTGTAGCGCACAACGTGTTACGTTCTCATGCTGCAGCTGTGAGGGCTTTCCGAGACTTGAAAACGAGCTCTCCATCGGTACTGCATCAAAAGGCTCGTATCGGTATCACTCTCAACTCTGACGCTGCATATCCGTTGGATCCGAAGAACTCGCTTGATGTTGCTGCAGCAGAGAGGAAGATGCAGTTCGAACTCGGCTGGTTCCTGTCGCCGTTGGTTACTGGTGACTACCCTGCTATCATGAGAGAGCGTGTGGGTGATCGTTTGCCAAGATTTACACCTGAAGAAGCGTCACTAGTGAGGGGATCATATGACCTTCACATGCTCAACCACTACTCGTCAAAACTCGTGACAGACTGTGGAGTGTCACCGAGATCTAAGTCACCATGCAAGAAGTTAAGCAAAGGCTGGGAGCGCGACTTGGGTGTCGACATTTCTCACTCGAACGAACTTCCAGGCTCTCGTCGCTCAAGCAAGGATCGCCATGGCAAGCTCAACTGCGGTTGGTTCACGGCCTACCCGCCGGGATATCTCAAGACAATCCAGTGGTTGCACGCTGCAGACCCAACGACCGACATCTTGTTGACGGAGAATGGATGGTGTGGCAACGAGGAGATCGAGAATCTTGATCAACTATGGTATTATCGCGAGTATGTCGCGCAGGTTTACGAGGCTGTCACCGTCAAGAAGATCCCGATCATCGGCTACACGGCCTGGAGTTTCCTGGACAACTACGAGTGGGGTTCATTCTCGCCTCGCTTCGGACTCTTTTACGTGAACTTCTCGTCCAGCACAGGCGACAAGGACGAAGCGTACGAGCCACAGTCAGCTGGACTCGAACGTATCCCGCGTCCTGCAGCCAAGTGGTTCAGCCACGTCGCCAAGACCAAATGTCTCGATGGCTGGACGTACGAAAGCCCGACCAAATCGGAAGAACTGGAGGGCGTGAAGGAGCAGACTTTCTCACGCTTCATGCTGACAATCATCGGAGTGCTGGCCATTGTCGCCATCACCGCCATGACCATCGTCGGACGCAACATTTTGGTGCAGCTCTCGTCACCTCATGCTCGGCGTCTTCCTCGCGAGACGGACCCACTACTTCAAGCCAACACCATGATCTAAACCACAAGGACAACGTGTCCACCATGATGGACACAATGACGTTAGCAATCACTTGAACTTCAATATCACCGAGCTCTTTGTGGTCCACATCGTCTTGCTCATCACCTGCCAGAGTATCAGATAACCAGGTGGTTGGTCAGTCTCGAACTTCCCTCCTTGGTGGCACTGCTCCATGCCGCTGCGTCAAATCTCCGTCTTGATCTCGCTATGTCTAGGGCTCTGCAGCTTCACGACCGCCTCTAGTAATGCTCATTGCTTCCCGTCCGATTTCCACTTCGGCACTTCTGTCCAAGTGGACGATGTCTGGAACGTCTCGGATGTGGACGGACTGTCGTCTGTTCAGTTCTCCATGGCCTGGTCACGTGTCATGCAATGGGACGCGAAGAACAACAAGATGCAATTAAATCAGGAAGGAGTAGAGTTCTACCACGCTCTACTCGACAATCTACAAGACCATGGACTGCAAGCTACTGTGACGCTCTACCAGTTCGATCTACCGTCGAGGTGGCAGACTAATTGGCTCAATGCAGAGGTTGTGACGCATTTTGAAGCCTTTGCAGAGCTGGTTCTTAACGAATACGGACATAAGGTCAAGTACTGGGCGACATTTAACGAGCCGTTGACGTTCATTAGAGGTGTCTACGGCTCGAAGGATGCTGCGGGGATTAAACCTTCTGACGCTGATACGGTGGCGCACAATGTGCTGCGTTCTCACGCGAGAGCGGTAGCATTATTCCGGAAATTGAAGCAGGAGAATGTAGTGGATGCCAATGCTCGCATTGGTATTGAGTTAAATGCTGAATATGGCTACCCAATGGATGAATCCAACGCTCTGGATGTTGCAGCTGTGGAGCGTAAAATGCAGTTCGACCTCGGCTGGTTTCTGATGCCCCTTGTGACGGGAGATTACCCAGATATTATGCGTGAACGTATTGGTGAACGACTGCCGCGGTTTAGTCCGGAGGAGAGTGCACTAGTCAAGGGATCGTACGATGTCCTAATGGTAAGCCACTACAACTCGCGTGTGGTTACTGACTGCGACTCAGAGCGCTCTGAAATCATCTGTGATGAACTTCCACTGGGCCACGTGCGTGATCGAGGGATTGATGACACTCGCACACGTAATGGTGCACGCGTGTCTTCCGCAAGAAACGTGGAGTGCTTGTCGTTTACAGGTTACCCGGATGACTACTTGGCTACCATCAAGTGGCTGCATGCAAAGGATCCATCGACGGACATATTGCTGACAGAGAATGGATGGTGTGGGTATGACCAGCTACAAACAAGCATGGAACAAATGTACAAAGCGGTATTAGAGGAGAATATCCCAATTATCGGATATTCAGCGTCGTTCCTGGACAACAAAATGCGGGAGTCAGGCACTGGGTTGCATTTCACGAAGCAAGTCTCGTCGGAGCTAACCCACGTTCACTTACCAGCGGCAGACTGGTTTGTGCACCTTTCGACCTCGAAGTGCTTGGATAACGGTGATCTGGAGATTGCTCAAAAGGGCTCCGAAGAAAAGCAAGCTGCAGAGGAAATTCGAGAGGACCAACATAACCCAGAATCCGGCGGCAATGGCGTGGGTGTACCATGGTCGCTTAGTGAAGTAATCCTCCTAGTGGTAGTGGGTTTTGTCATCCTTGGTGCCATCACGTGTGAGGCTATGCGCGAACTCCGCTTGAGTAGTCAAGGATCCCGTGAGGAGCTGCAGGTACTCATCACGATCGAGGACTGAAAGGTTTGCAATTAAAGTAGAGATGTATGGTAGGCTTGCAACACGGTTTCTCCCTTCTAATTTTCACGTCTTTGGTCTCATCTTTTTGTCTTATGGAGTCGTACGAAACAGCGAGATGCTACCAGAGGTAGCGACTACTACCGCAGTATGTTGATCAATGATCAGCATAAATGTGCTTTTCCAATCTCTGGCGTCTTCTGCCGTAGCAATGCGTTGAGGTGAAGGCGAGGCATTGTACTTCCTCGTTGGGCCAACGAACACATTCAAGGACAATTTCGATTTGAAACGGGGCTAACGCCTTCAAAGTGCATAATCTCGCAACAAACATAGCGACGGTGTTGCAATATTTCACGACTGGTTAATGAGCTTTGCCCTCGATGCTACACATATCGTGATGCTCTTCGATTAAAACATATCACATGAGCTATCTACTCAGCTTGATTCTCCAGAAGTCATAACCAAGATATCATTGGGCACTATCCGGACTCCAAGTTGCTTTCGTAATGCGGGAATTGCTAGTAGCACATGCCCGAGGTGTAGCACTCTCTCTCAGAAATGCTGTATTGAGATGGGATTCAGTCTGGTTCGGTCACTACGGTCAGCTTGGTTTCTTGCAGGGCTAATCGCGGGTAATTATTAGGTCATGAAGATGTTGACAACTCCAATTCACGTCTGAAGAAGTGGTGCTCCTGAAAACGTCTTGTGATACGGTGGTGTTTGCTCACGAGGAAGCTCAATCTGATATCGCGATCCTATGAACTAGATTCTCGACATCACTGGAATTTGTTGATTGAGACAGTTTGTCCAAAATGATCTTGGACGCTCACAAAATCTTCAACACTAGTGCATGAATTGGTAAAGTTCAAGTGCCACATAAGCGAAGTCATGCACCGTCGTCAGATGCCTCCAGAAGAACGAACTCCATTGCTGCCTTGATAGATCACTTGTGCACAAGATCAATTCTATTGACTATACCGTACACGCTTACCAATCTGAATTCGAATTCTCGTAGAGGTCGCCCTTGCCAAAGAATTCTTGCGGGTCTGCTGTTTTATCTGAGAATTTCATTGGCTTTAGGTCGTCCATGCAGCTAGTGTCCACGTTTTTCAGTACACCATTTTCCTTCACGTAGGACGCCAAAATACGTACTCCGCAAGTAGAGCCACCACCGTTCAAAGGGGTTGTGAATGTTGTGCAATGACCTGCGTCGTCAAAGTTCACGAGCATACGCTCACCGCTCATCGTTTCGTACTCCAGCTCACCATACATACGACGAGTCTGTAGATCCATTCCTCCCGTCATAAGCAATGCTGTGACACAGTCAGGTAACTCGCCTGCCTTGTTCCAGTACTGATCACGCTCGTAAACTAGTGGACGGGCCTCAGGAAGATGAATTAGCTCCTGACATGCGTGCTCGCGACTACCTGTGAACAAGCAGTAGTACGGGAGGGACAAGTAGTTGTCCGACGCCATCGTCGAGTTCTCGTACCAACTGATAAGCGTCGCCTTGTCAGGAGTGGGGGATTCCCACATCTCGGAAAACACGATCAAGTAGTAGAGCATGTCGGAGTCATAAAGCAACGTCTCTGGTTCAGAGTCACCAAAACCGGCATCATCATCAGCAGAGCTGAGACCCTCTGCGAAGTACGCTAGCGCATCGGCATCCTCATCCGTACACCGCGAGGCGCGGTAAATTACAGCAGGAATTGCGATCCGTGTGCGGTCCGACATGAGGTACTCGCCAAACGCAGAGCGCAGAAGATACGAAGGTTTCACGCCATTCTTTGACAGCGCATCGGCACAGGCGTTATTTCCTTTCTTACCATCAGCAACAGCAGCATCCAGTTTATCGTAGAGTTCGTGAACGAAAGCTGGAAGGTCCGTCACACCTGGAAATTTGCTCTTACAAAAGTCTTCGGCCAGACAAGCAGCAAGGAAGCGGTTGCCTACAACTCCAACATCATGATCCCAGTTCGAAAACGTCGAGCGTTTCTCCACTGTATCACCACTTTCCGAGACAATACCATCTACCGAAAAGCCCTTGACACTTGATGGTGTAAAATGCACCAGTCTTTCCACTAGATACGTTCCGTAACTGAGGCCGTACACAAAGACATCTTGATCACTGAGTTCATAGTCAATAATAGCAGCTAGATCCTTCGCTGCACTCGTAACAGAGAACGCAGCAGTCTGGTTGTCAATCTGGAAGCGAATGTCATCCATACACGCCGGCAGCTCATCCAGTCGAATGGCCGATCCTCCAGGACTTCCCAGTGCTCCTGCCTCTGCAGCTTGACACTCCAGCCTCGCACTGCGTCCTGTTCCTCGATGATCGAGCGTGTAGACACTTACTTTTTTCTCCAATTCCAAGTACATTGTGTTCATAAGTCCTTCCACTCCAGTAGACGACGCTCCCGGTCCTCCTTGCAACACCCACAACGCCTTTCCCTTCTCTCCATCACTCTCAGTAGCCTTCACCCTCTTGACGAACACATCGATGGTGTTGTCACTCGTACACACTCCGTCGTAGCACATGGGTACACGGAACTCTGCGCATTCGTACTGCGGCGTCTCCACCTCTCCATAAATGATGCCAGCACGTTTCTTGTGCTTGCTCGTCTCTTGTTTCCAGTCTCCGTGCTGGGAAAACAATCGGTCGAAGGATTGCTGCAGGAATGGCAGTGATGTGGCTTGCTCCATCTCAGCCACTCTCCGCTTCGTGTTGGCGCTTGATGTCTCCATGTAGTACGAGTCGGGGTGGCCCTTGTTCGTGTCGTCGCTCTGGAGCGAGCTTTGTGTGCATGGATACCAGCCGTTGAGCTGCACGGGAGGCTCGGCAGCTATGACGTAGAGCGCTGCAGCGAGCAGTTGCAGCTTCATCGGTACTTGGTCAAGTGCTGGCGGAATGGCAAGTGAGACGATGCTAGAGGTTACAGCTAGTCATTTGGACAAAACCGCTTTCACAGGATATAGATTGTATAAGGAATTGTAACTACGCGATGTATTAAATCAGATGCGTCTGCACCTATCTGAGTATAATGGATAACAGGTCAATGGCGCACCCATATCAGAAAGATAGCAATATCCATCAATAATGATGTACGTCACATCAAATAATAAATTATTATTTCAATTATTATTAATCAAAATAATGGACGTGCCATCGTGGCATCCAGCGAACCAGAATGCGGATGCGGCGCGGCGTCTGGCGATGAGCGGAGGCGACTCGACCGCGCGTACGGAGTTCAAAGAGGTGGACACATCTACGGAGGCGGAGCGGGAGATGGTGGACAAGGAGGAGAGTGCGGTGCTTGGCGGTGGTCGTGGCTTTCTAGATCCGTCGGATCGCATGTATCTCGTGGAGCAGAGGCAACTGGAGCAACAGGCCAACAACAGGGAGCGCATGGAGCGTCAAGTTGGTGAGTTGCAGTCTGCTACATTTGGTGAAGGTGAAGACTGATGGGATTGTAGCCCTGCAGAGCTTCCGCTCGAACGCACTGAAGATGCAGACGCAGAAACCCGAGGTCCCAATGGTTGCAATGGAGAGCAGGAAGAAGTCGCTGCAGCCTCGTGAGAAAAAGACAGTGGTGGTGATTAAAGCCAAGAAGAGGCAGGCAACGACTGCTGAGAAGGAAACCAAGCTCAAGAAGACCAAGAAGAGTCCTGTTGAGAGTGTTGAGAGAGCTCGAACACTTGCAAAAACAGTCAAGAAGCAGGAAAACAATCACAATGGCGATGCCACAGCGAAGACGAAGCCTCCTGCGACGGCACTGCTACTGCAGGACTATTCTAGTAGCAGTGATGAAGGGTAGACAGTGAGTACGAGCAAATCATGTATTTAGTGAAGCTGCAAGTGAACAACCCAGCAGCGCATCAAAATGAAAGCAATCTACAGCAAAATAGATCTCCCGCCCTCCACCTCTGTCTACTTGGTACCTATCTTAACAGTGTGTCAAATATTCTGCTGGTGCGTACAGCTTACTCGTCGTCACTGTCGAAGGTAATCTTCGTGGCCTTCTTGTTGACGTCGATGTTCTTAGCGAAAGCACCGTACAGCTTGTGCTCTTTCTTCTTGACGTGCGTACCAAACTTGGTCAGGTCATTCGGCACGTCCTGGCTACTTTCACGCAACAGATTCACGAGCTCACCCGCGCGAGGCTTGTCATTGGCGGTGAAGAATGTGTGGGCCGTACCCTTCTTACCACCACGACCGGTACGGCCGATACGGTGTACGTAATCTTCAATAGTCAGCGGGAACGAGTAGTTCATGACATATTCGACGCCAGGGATATCAAGACCACGAGCAGCAACATCAGTGGCAATCAGCAACGGGACCTCACCAGACTTGAACTGCTCCACGGCCTCCGAACGCTGCTGCTGGCTACGGTCGCCATGAATGGCGATACAGTTCCAGCCCCGCTGGTGCAGCATGCGCTCCACGCGGTCAGCTTCCTTCTTGTACAGGACGAACAGCAGGATACGGTTCTTGCGGCTCGAGTGGTATTTCTGCAGCAGCGCGTGTGCACGATTGTCACGAGCACGGTCCTCGATAACCTCAACGAGTTGTGTAACGTTGTGGCTGGCAGCAAGCTCATCCGAGCCAATGGTCACTTTCACAGGGTCGTTCAGGAATTCATGCGCGAGCTTCTGGATTGACTGCGGCCAGGTAGCACTGAACATAGCAATCTGACGCTCTGCGTGCGTGCTGCCAATAATGGCGCGAATATCCTTCTCGAAACCCTCGTCAAGCATACGATCAGCCTCATCCAACACCACGAACGTAACCTTGGACAAGTTGCATGAGCGTTCCTCGACCAAGTCTTTAAGACGACCAGGCGTGGCGACCACCACGTGCACTCCGTCACGCAACGCCTTCTTCTGAGTTTGCTTGGGCACACCACCGTAGATGCAGATACTCTTGAGTCCGCACTTTTTGCCAGCTTCCGAGATCACAGCAGAGCTCTGCATGGCCAATTCACGCGTCGGCGCCACCACAAGCATACGCGGACCAGGGTGTTTGTGCGACACCTCCGGCTGTGCAGCAATGTGAATAAGGCCGGGGATAGCAAAGGCTAACGTCTTACCTGATCCAGTCTCGGCAATACCAATAATGTCGCGTCCCGACGCCAGGATGGGCCAACATTGACTCTGGATGGGTGTGGGCTTGTCAAAGCCCTTGGTGGTTTTCATGAACTTGGAATCGAACGTGACATCGTCGAAGCTCAGCACAGGGCGGTAAAGGCAGTTGTTGCCGCTGAGGATCATCTGATTGGCCTCGTGGAAGGCCGAGACTTCGTCGTTGGTCATCTCGGCCGTGTCTTTGCCTTCCGTGTAGAAGGCCTTCTTGAAGCTGCCATCCGAAGCTGCTGGTTGCTGGTACGGACCGCTGGAGAAGTCCGTCGTGGGCGCCACGTCGTCGTCGTCGCTGCTCTTCTTGCTCTTCTTCTTCTTGTCCTTCTTGTGTTTCTTGGGTTTTTCCGGACTCTCGGGTGTCTCGTCACGCGCGCGTTTGTTCTTCTTGTGCTTCTTCATCTCTGCAGACGCGTTCTCAGCAGCTTCCGCTGCCTTGCGCGCAGCCTTCTTGGCCTTCTTCTCGGCCTTGCGCTGAAGCTTGGCGTCCATATCCGTCATGCTCGATGCCGATTCCAGTCTATCAATGCACTGGCGCACAGTGATCGAAGTGGTGTACACAATTTGTACCTAAATCATGTCTGCCACTCTAACATGAAGTACATTTACACAATTAGTTCAAAAGAGGCAAAGCGCGGGAAAAGCCATGGCCGACGACACCGACGAGTACGCGCTGCGGGCGCCTTCCCCTCGTCCCTCGCGGCAATTACGGCGCGAGATCGTAGACGAGATCAACGCAGCACAGGAGAAGAAGACGGAGGAGTCGTCGCCTTCGAGACGCCGTGCTTTATCGCCAGTGAAGGCGGCGGAAGCTCTAGACGCCACGGAGGAGTCGTCGCCTTCGAGACGCCGCGCTTTATCGCCAGTGAAGGCGGCAGAAGCTCTAGACGCCAAGATCTCCAGGAGAGACACTGTGAGTCCCACGGCGTTGAAGGCCGTGATGAGAGCTGCCGAGGAGATGAAGAAGACTCAGACAGAGAGCAGGGAGGGCTCTGAACAGAGCGTTAGGACTGCTGATCGCCGGAAGAGCGAGTCGGTCGCGAGTTCTAGCGACAGTTTGACGGACGTCATGTTCGCGCCGAATTTACTGGAGCGGGACGCGGGAAACAGGGCAACACTGGATCCGACCGAAGCGGCGGCGGTGGTGATGGAGCTACAGAAGGAAGCGAGGAGGCTCCGAAATTCGACACTGGAGATGAACTCAGACACAGAGAGCGACAAGACGGATTCGAAGAGCAAATCGCCCAATTCGTCCATGCAGACTAGAAGGAAGACGACGCCAATGAGAGAGAGCAAGTCACCGACGAAGGAACTTGTTAAGAACAGGAAGTCCCCCACTCCGTCCAAGGACAAGAACAGAATGTCGACGCCGTCAAAGGAGTCAAAGAGCAGAAAATCGCCATCTCCCGCAAAGGAAGCGAAACGCGGGAAACCCCCTTCTCCTGCCAAGAGCAGGAACTCACCAGCTAAAGAGACCAAGAGCAATCAATCGCCAACTTCTACAAAGATCCACGCTGAGAGACGGACGACCATTGACCCGACAGAGGCACTGATGATGTTGGAGGGAAGCACACAGCAAGTAGACGATCGCCGACAAACAATTGACGAAAATGGATTGCTAGAATTGACCAGTGCGCGGGAGTCACCTTCTGCTGGTGCCAAGGACTGGACACTCAAGCGTCGAGAAGAAACGTCACGAAAGCGTATATACGATTCCGATCCGCGTGAAGGCAACCCTGAAAAGCGTGCCCGGTCTGAGGATGATAGTAATAACGACCATACCATGGAATCTATGGAGTTGGATTCGCCTGAGCAACCAGAAGCCAAGCCTGTCCCGACGGAAAAGAGCCAACCCAAAACAGGTAGCAGCAACCAGAGACCCCTCGATAACCTTCCGCCTTCCCGAATCCCCAAGCCGTTCATGTTTTCACCTCCTCCTGGCGGAACCCGAATCAGGACTCCATTGAAAGGTATCTTGAGCGCACGAAAGGGACCTCGGGATTTCAGAGACATAGTGCAGACAACACCGAACAAATCTGTCAATTTTGGTCCGTCACAAGGTGCCGAGTTCAACCATGGCTCACCATCTACGTCCATGACCCCCATGCTGGCCAAGGACGCTTCACGGCTTTTCCCGTTGGAACGAACCTCGTCGGAGGAAGAACCTGATGACGCAGAAACGTCGTTGAATTCATCCATTCTTGATGAGGCTGACTCACTTGACGGGGAAGAACCGAAAAAACCCGTTGTGCCTAAGGTTACACAACTCAAAAAGGCAGGTTTTGACTTACTACAATCACGGAGGAGTAGCCTTATGGCACCTAAGTCAACTGATAAAAAGAATCGTCGGCATAGTATGCGAGGTTATAGTCCTCTCGATGCTCGGGCAGAAATTCGACGACGCAGGCGACAGACCATTAATGTTACCCGCCAAACATCGAAACCAACGTCGGCAACAGCAAATTCGTCGACTGCCACCGAAAAATCGACTACCAGTTCTCCGTCCCCGTCAAGAAGAAGAAGTAACTCATTTTTACGCGCGACGGATGTACGAGATAAACGTCGTATACCTTATGTAGACTCGTCGGAATCTTCGGATGCCGGAGAGGATATGGAGATCACAGGTGAATACTCGACCACACTAGAAGTTGCTGGAAACAAATCCGCGATATCTAATGGTCTACCCCGCGACGAAGACACTGCTGAGTTCAGTTTGGGTCATCTTCTTGCTGAGTCTTCAATGTATGAGTTAACCAAATCGGCACCAGAACCTGACCTTCACGATCTTCCTGGGTCATTGGGTGACTTGGCTAACGAAGTTGCACATTCCAGTCAAGATAACCAAATTGCCAATGCCACACAATCGCCGCACAATCAAAACGCTACACTGGACCCGATCCAAGAAGCGAACGAAACCATGACTTCATCTCGAAATCAGAGTGCCATGAGCCTTGTATCTGACGAGAGTGATGAGGATGATGCTGTCAACCGCAAATCTCTCCAGGTTAATTTGAAGTCGCAGTTTGATCGAGTTAGTGAGCCGAGTCAAAGCCCCCGGCGCCCACCGACACCTGAAGCACTGTCTGTGAGCCTGATTACTATGGAAGAGCTTCTGTCGTCTGTTGATTTGAACGAAGAGAACGCAGTGGTGGAAATGGGTGATGCCTTTTTTGGAGAGGAAACCGAGTCTTCCGACAATCAAACCTCGAAGAATGTAAAGCTAGCCTGCTCGTCTGATAGATGCTCACAGGTAATCGAACGCCATGTCCAAGAAATATCCGCCTGGTCATTGTCTATGGCTGAAGAGCTATCGTCATTGCTTCACATCAAGGCTCCAGCAATTTTCAGCCCAGAGAATCTAGATGACGCTGGTCGAGAGGCCATTCAGGAGCTATATACTACTGAGGCAGTGGTTGCTCGAGCTGGTTGGTGTCAGTTGCAGGCTCAGATTGAGAAGCAACTTGCAAGCACTTTGTCACTGGGTGCAGATGAGCTGGCAAACGATGTTAAATCGCTGAAAGATAGTGTGGCTGCTGATGTTTTGAAGCGTCAAAATGAGGTAGCTGCTATCAAAGAGATGATTGATCGTGAAGAACAAATGGCTCTTCTTTTGGATGCAATTGAAGAACAACAGGGTGCCCACGATGAGTACGTGTCTGCCGTTGAGAATTTGGAAAAAGAGTGCTCGTCACTCGCACTGGAGGAGTCCGTGCTACAGAGTCGCTTAAAGGTTCTTGAGGGACGGGCGGCGGAACTAGAACCGGTGACTTCTGCAGCAGCAACGATCTTTGAACAAGAAGTGTTAGCAACGGAGGAAATGCTTGCGATTCAGGAGAGCATGAGTGTGTGGGAAATTCGCGAGGCAACAGCATCACTTCTTCGGGTAAGAGCTCGTTTTGAAGACGTACTGTTTGATGTCGAGATCTTTGTGGATGTCCATCTGGGTTCTTCTTCGACAGGTGGGGCATCAACTTCGATTAAGACAAACGAATCTCTGAAACGAAGAGAGGGCAACACGTACCTTCCTTACGAAGGTGACGTGGTGCTAGTTTTGCAGCGGCTATTGCTGAATCCTCACTACATCTCTCAAATTGCCGAAGAATCGGAATTGGGAGATGAAAAGGATGGGCGCGTGTGTTCAAAGCTCCAGGTCTTGGAGCATTTCATAAGCCGCTCGTTCAGGCTATTGAGGGAGTTGCGTGAGTTGTCGACCCACTTTGCAATGCGCTACGACGAAGACGATAACACACTCTGGGTTGATTTTCTCAAGTTCCCACCCGTTGCAGCCCGAATTGATGTCGAGGGTGCCAAGTTCAGCGTGGGGTTTTCCCTTCTTCCTGAATTCCCTTTTACTGATTATCAAACGGCTGTACTGGTGCCACACGGACAGGTACTTGCTTCGTTCTCGCTAGTGTTGTGTTTGCGGTTCTAATCCTTTACATTCTTCTTTAATGCAGGTCGCAGTCGATGCTGTAAGAGAGGAAATTAAGCTGGTGTCCAAACAGGAGCCGAAATATTTCACGCGTGTTTGCCGGCGACTCCACGAGAGTTTCGTGCGATAGCAGGTGCGGATGAAGTCGGTGTGCATGGATGCGAGCTGAAAGGAAAACAACAGCTTCAGCAGCCATACCAAGTTATCTATTGTGGAGCAGGGAAACAGCGAGGGGGAAATGAGCAATGCGTGCGCAAGTTTTTTGCGGCTGGACTTGTAAAGTATAATCAAAATTGCTGGGTTTGTGGTCAAGTGAGTAGGTTCTCTCGTCGCGTATTCACACTACTCTTTCGAGTCCGAAATTTGGTCAGTCGTCCCAGTCGTCGTCACAATCGTCCTCCACAGTTTGCAACGCAGACGGATTGACTCCAGTGTGATCTGTGGAATGCAGCGACGGCTGTGCGGCAAGTGTCTGGAATGGTTTAGGGCAACAATATGCCAAGTCAGTGCAGTTCCACAGAATGCATGAAAGCCAAATATTGGACTTACGCTGAGCCGAGCAAATTGGGCGGCCTTTTGGCGTTCTTTCTCCTCCTCTTCTCTTCTGCGCGCCTGGAAATCCAAAGTCTTTGGACGTGCAGGTGCAACGTCCGCCGGTTTCTCGGAGAGCGACACCATACCTGAGGTCAAAACGAAGAAATGGTTTAGCTACGTCGGCATCAACACAATCATATCTAGGCGACGTACCATCCGGCCGAAGAGACTCGTATACAGGAGCGCCAGACTCGCCTGCGAACCACTCCGCGGCAGTCACTGATGGCTCTTGTTTTGGAACCAATCCGAAGACATCGTCTTGGAAAAACTCCTTCAGCTTCTGAGCTCGTGGAAGCGAGAACGAAACGCGCTCGACGATATTGGGCGTTGCAACCAGCAACCGCGCCAGTTCAACATCGCGGACATTGCAAATGGTCTTTGGAAGAAGAGTAACACCACCGATAGTGTCGGTACCGGCCATCATGAATGGCAGGTTAGCTTGCACCGTTGCAGCTATCGGGTCAATTTCGTAGCTCCAAATGTGACGACTTCCCGTGCCAACAAGGAACAACAAATGCGAGCTAGCGTCGTACAGTGGAATTGGCGTCGTGGTGCTAGCCGCACTAGCAGCCGGTTCTACCAACACCGGCACGCCTAGAGGCTCCAACAAATTTCGGGAGTCCCAGAAACTGACCTGTGTCTCGTTGCGTGCATTCACGCCAACGGTAAGTAAGCGCGTGGAGTCAGCCCATGTTACAAACTGCGGCTTACTGCTTTCGTGACCACAACCCATGGCGACCAGCGCGTGCTCCGATTGACGAGGATCGAACACACGCACAATTTTGGCTCGACTCGCAGTGGCCAGCAGAGCACCGTCACTGCTGAAAGCCATGTTCCACGTGATATCATCTAGCTTTCCCTGTAGACACAATTTTTCCTGGCCCGCTTCAATATCCCAGAATCGTAGCGAGAGATCCTGACTTGAAGAGCATAGCACGTCGGACGCCGTCGGGTTAAATTGAAGAGCACGAAGGGCCTTTGTGTGTCCCGATAGCGTGTACATAGGCTTCCCAGGCGCATTGGTCTGTGCATCGAGAGACCAAAGCTGAATGGTTGAGTCCGCAGACCCTGTGGCGAGCACATGGTCATGAAACGGATTGAACGCGAGTGCTGAGACCTCAGCCTTTTGTCCGTTAATCACAGGTGCAGCACCATGCTGTGCCTTTCCTGTCGCATCAAGCTTCTCCACAAGTACAGGGCCACCTGCGCCAGCGATGGGCGCCGCCCAAAATGTTGCATTCGCAGCTATCACAGGGGAGGCTTGGGTCGAAAACGCGACGCGCTTGTCGCCAAAGTGAAACACATCGTTGCGTGGGGCTTCTTTACCTTGCAGATACTTCAACTTGTGTCCGTATTTGGCGCCGAGACGTTGTGCCTTATCTGAAAGCTCGACCACGTCAGCAATACTCGATGGACCAGTTCCAGCTGATGGTGATGCAATAGGAGTCGACACTGGAGCTGACACTGGAGTATCTTCCGGATTTTCTGTTGGCACCACTGGTATGCTCGATGGGGCTGTTGGAGGTGCAGTTACTGTAGGTGCACCTGTAGAAGTAGTTGAAGTCGTGGTGATGGTGGTAGCAACAACAGAGTTCCATTGCACTGGTGGGGAAGGCTCAGCTTGAGCCTTAGGCTCCGGTTCATTCCATTTCCTCGTGCTTGATCCCCATCCTGTCTTAACATCGGACGCAGTCTTCGACGGTGCATTCGATGATGCCGTTGACGACAGCGCTTGGCCCCAACCTGATGTTTGCCACCCGCTGGCCCCAGTTCCGGTATTTGAAGCTGGTGCACCCCAACCAGACGCTGCAGGTACACTCGTATTGGGCCGTGCAAATACGCTCCCGTTCGTATCCTCAACATCCTTGACAGTAGGAGTCACAACCTGTACCTTAGGCTCGGCATTGTGTCCTTGTTGCCATTCGATAGCCGCCATTGCAGCTTCTGCGGTCAATGTGTCAGGATATAAGTCACTCTGGAACGTATGCGTCGCTTCTTTGCGAGGCACCCTGTAGCTGACAACTTCGCAGCTACCACCGACACTGGTTCCACTCGCACTGAGATTCAAAACACGCGCAACTTCACAGACGTTCGTATCACACACCGCCTTTGGTAACAGCGTCGCTGCAAGTGTCATATTACCCAGTGCACTGTGGTCCAGCGCGTGTACATACGGAGCACGCGCCAAGTCGATCTCAAATAGCCGTGCGCTGCGATCTCCTTTGCCCAGTACATACAACAAGTCCAAATCCGCATCATACAACGGGAACAACTGTCCCACACCTCCTGCATCAAGTCGTTCACGATGCACACACTTGGACAATTGTCGTGGGTCCCACAACTTTAATTCCCTCTCCTGCATGCGGTCACTTCCACACGTCACGAAGTGTTGCGTACGTCCACACCACGCGGCACTCAAGTGTCGTTTTCCTGTATGCGCAGCATCAATCACTGGCGTCGAAAGTTGATCCACTCTCGGGTCCAAGAGTCTCACTGCCTGATCCTGCGTCGTCAGCACCATAGCACTCCCGTCCCAATTCCACGCGGCAGAGCTCAACACGGCGCCTACTTCCACCTCGAAGCTCAACTTCTCCGCTTCCAAGTCATAGACCCTCAGTGGCCCAGGTCTCGAGTACGTGGCAATGACCGACTCTGCCGATGGATGTGGCACGATGCCCGCCACGACTCCCACCTGTTGGAACTCGATCACGGGCGTCACCAGATCCTCCACCATAGGTTCAGTTCCCGGCAGTTTCCAGAGCTTCACTGTGGCATTGGCGTCCCCTGCAGACAGCAGCAGATCATCATGGAAGGGCAAGAAGCTCAGTGCTGTGACGCGTCCTGTGGGGTGTGCACGCACCAATGGCGGCGTGTTGGGCGCCTCTTTGCCCGTCTGAGCTAGAGATTTCACTTGAATTGCACCGCCATTGTCCATCTGGTGGGCGAATGCGAAGCTGGAGGACGTGGCAGCGAGCACATTGCCATCTACAGGAGACGAGGACACTTGCAACTGGTCGAAACTCTGCTCTCGCGGGAGACGCTTGCACTCCACATTACGGAACTTGCTGTAGATAGAACAGACATGCAGTTAGAGACTGTAGATACATGATACGGCTACTAGATGCACACACCTGGCACGGAACGCGAAGCGAGGCGCCATCGAGAGGGGGCTCAGCTTCAAGTGGCGATTATGGCAATCCCTCGTTACACGACATGCACACTAACTTACGTGACCCACGCAATTCCGTATTTCCATACTAGCGTGGCCCACACCATAAGGATTGAGCGCCTCATAGCCGTACGTCAGAATCGAGCTGCCGGTGGTGCAGTCATGCTGCGTCGCGTGTGCCAACGTGCGTCCAAAGCGCTATCCAGCTCCTTCTCCGTCGCGGTCGAGTCTCGTCAGCACTCGCGCTTCAGCTATGACCCAAGATTCAATCGGACGCCTAAATTACGCTTCGAGGACAAGCGTGTGAGCGTTTTATTGTCTGCGAAAACCTCGTCCGACAGCTTCGTGTTTGCGTGTCGCGCGTTGCGCTGCAAGGACGAGATCGAACTATTGGCGTCCACAGATCCGCGGGTATGGAACGTAGCGCTGCAGCGTCGATTGGACTCTCGAGACGAGCGCGGCGCAGCAGAATTACTAGGGTTGGTGGCTAGTTTCGCACGTGAAAATGCCAGTGAACCCATTTGGACGGATCTGTTATTTACGGTTTTACGGCAACGTTCGTGCCGTGCGTACCGTACGGAAGAGATTCACGAGCTTTTAACCCAATTGAAGAAGAGATATGGACCACAATTTGTGGCTAATGTCTTGGTTGAAGTAGTGAATGGCTGCGCCAATATCAACATGTTGGCAGCAGCGCAGGAGTTGCTGTTGCATCATCAGCAACTGTGGCCGGATATTCGAGAAAAGGAGTGGGGTTTGAGCTCACAGGAACCGTTGATGCCGCCGTCGATCGTTGGACATTTATTGGCCAAGATGACGCAAAAGAAGAAGTACAAGCAAGTATTGAAGTTAGCTAACGAATATTTTGCACATCCGGAATTTGAAGCAGCCAGGGATTTTCAGCAGCAAGGTTTCTTCTCTTTGTTTGAAGCAAGTGTGAAGATGAAAGAGAGTCCAAGAAAAATTGTACGCACATATTTGGATTATGTCGAGGAAAGTGTGCGTACAAATGGTGGTGATTTGGAAAAGACGAGGAGTTTGATGCTGGAACGAGGCTTTGGAGCTGCAATTCAATGCTGTGCGACACTGGAGGAATTTTCGTTAGCGTTGCATTGCTACTCAAGGATGGAAAGCATGCGCGAGAGGCTCGTTGGCCGTGATAATGTGAAGACGGAAGATACACCTGATGAGACTCTGAGGGTTCGCGTTGTGGATAAGATACTCCCTATTGACGAGAACATGTGCGTCAACATGATGAAGGCGTGTATGGAAATGAAGGATTTTGCCATGCTGAAGAATGTATTCCGCGAAATGACAAATCGAGGTGTGGCCCGTAGTGGTGGTTTTGGATCGGCAATTCGGTATTGCCACGAACACTTGGATCCAAACTTCTTGGAAGAAGTTTTGAATGAGGTATCCGCGACGGAACATGAGCTTGCTGGTGCCTGGATGCTAGAGGTAGAAAATTACAACGACGCACTCGGCTGTTTCACAGCAACGGGTAAATTTGAACAAGCGAAGGAACTCTTCTCGGACATGCTGAACAACCCGTTCATCGTGCCCGATCACATCACAATGCTGGAGATGGTGGAGAGTCATCGTGATGCTTCTATCGAGGAGATTTTCAATCTGATGGATGTATTCCTCGAATGGAAGCTAGCACCAAATCTCCAGGTTTATACGTCGCTATTATCCATCTGTATGCACCGTCGAGCCGTAGGTGATGCTGTCGCGCTAGTTGATGCGATGAAGAAGCACGATGTTGTCCTTGACGTCAAGGCATTTACGACGATCGCATTCATCCACGCGTCTCACGGCGACCTGAAAGCTGTTGTGGAAATCCTACGTGATATGACAGCTCACGGTGTTGCTACCGACAAGATCTTCTTTGACTACGTCATGAACGCGCTTTGTGGCTCATGTGGTATCGACATGTGCTTCGCTTTATTCCGTGAGCTGACTCTAGAAAATCTGGCCATCCCGGAAGGGCTGTATGTCTCGCTGGTTGATTTGGGTACCAAGATCGGATTGATTGAGCGCACTTTGCACATCGCATACAACATGGAGTGTGAAGGTTTTCAGCTTTCGACGAAACAGTTGCAGGAATTAATGATGCGATGTCAGTCGGATTCCGAGATTTCGGAGTTTGTGCGCACCTTTTCCCTGCTGCACCAGGGGACACAACCCGGGATGCCGCGATTTGAGGCGGAAATGTACGAAGATTTAATTTCGATGCTAACGCAGTTCAACCGCAAGAATGAAATCGCGAAAGTGCACAAGTTAGCTAGAGCCGCAGGACATGACGACCTCGTCATCTAGAGATATCAAACTACGCTGGGTTTGGCGATTATTTACTTTTAGAAACTGGTTTGATTCTTACGTAGAAGTATAACATTACACCGGCGGTTTTTTCTTTCACGAGAGGAAGTTTGGAGCTTCAGGAACACCAACTGTTGACACCACCGCTGAGTAGGATCTGGTGCGAAGGAGGGTCTCCTCCACACCTCCAAGCACCACACATAGCAACATTGGGATTGAGTGGAGCTGGGACAAGTTGAGGATTTAGTCACTGCTCGCTAGTGTTCGCCAGCCATTTGCGTGACGCGAGCGTTGACGTTTTGGTTCTTCCTGAAATCGATGCTCTCTGTTCTTGCTTTAACCTCAATGCCACTGTCGTGGCAGAATCGTTGATACTATGGCTGTAGCCCACCTTGGTGATGTCAACGGAAAAGCGCAAAACAGGTCACTGGTAGGTCAGGTCATAGTTGGTCAGTATGTCAACACATCACGGTCGATCCATAAGGTTATTCTGATGTCTTATTACTTCAAGTATTATATTTACAGGTGACGTATATTTACTTACATGTTACATTTTTAATTCAATTTATGAAGCGTAGATAACCCATGTATATTTTTTAGAAGATATTTAACCGACGGTGGCAGAACTGAGGGACCCGTCAACTTGAGTAACATCCGCTATGGAACGTCAGTTAAGATCGAATGCATCGCGTCGGGCTCCACGATCACCACGGAGAAGTGTTATGAATGCTCGGCGTACAACTAGGAGAGGCTATCGGTTACTTCAGCAAAATGCGGGCTCGAGTAAGCAGTCCCCGATAGAGCGTCATGTTTTTCTGATGTGTAACTTGCTTTGTCCTTCCTGATAATACCACTTGTAGGTACAAGCACAGCTACAATCCT
>PCFV01000224.1:0-42335 GCA_002812785.1 Phytophthora litchii | reverse complement strand
GACATTTGTTCTTCGTCCATTTCATTAGACTGTGGCCGAGTTCGACATCGTGAGCTCCATATGGAATGTTTGCCATATCGTGTCTACGCTTTGAGAAATTCAAACCTAGAGTCAAAATCAAGACCGTATCATGCTCTGTTGATGTCGAGTGGTCGACCATACTCCTAACCCCGGTATGGAGTAGTTTCAGATTTGAGATTCTCAACCGATTGTGAAGGCCACGTATTGGACCTGTTGAACCAGCTTTAGCGGAACCCCTTACTGTCACACTGAGGAAAGTATCCAAGGAGTCAATTGCAAAATTCAGCCAAGCTATACATTCCGGAAGAAGAGGCGGTCATGTGTCTGCTCACGACTACGGGTGGGTGACTATCTTAACCGAAGTGCGCGACTGGAAGAAGAACATCCTCGTGGAGGAGCAAGCCCATGAACTTTCAATTAGCCAAGGTGGGGTTTTCCCGCAGAGAACATGTTCACTAGTCCGTTGTTGAAAACGAAGCCTATCCCGTGGTGAGAGCGTGCATCTCGCTCGACTACTTTCTAGAGCGAGAAGGAGGGTTTAAGCTTTCTGCGGTCATTCAAACCTGCTCCAGATTTTCTCACCGTCAGATTTCGCTAAAAACACACGCGCGCTAAATCACTTCGGTGGGCATTGCGCATGTCGAGTCTGCACTACACTATTGAACTTATAGACGGAGAACGAAACTTGTGAGTAGATATCGTGTCGCGTTGGACACCGGATGGACTGGGGTCAACTACAAGGATAGTACGGGTGAAAACAGCAAGAAAATTAGAAAGCCAAACAACCCTGTCAAGTCGCCGACCATTACAAGGCGAGGGGTTTGAGTGGCCGACATTAGTGTTCATCAAACGAGCACAAGCAGCAACATCGTAAAACAGAGTTTGAAGAAAATAAGTCTGGACCGGAAACGACAAGATTTGGCTACCATTTAATGATGGACATTTGATTCTTCGTGTGATAATAATTGCACACTGCGGTGCACGGGCTCATCGTGGTATTGATGCCATGCTGCAACATCTCCAGGACGAGTTTGTGATAGATGATTTGCGGGTGCGAGCGGAGAAATTCGTGTCGGAATGCTTAATGTGTAAGCCCGTTGAGGGTTGTAAACTTACCCAGCGATGGTGGAATATCACTCACTACTACCCGCCGAAATGATCTTCTATATATGGATTCCTTATCTATGGACGAGAGCTACGGAGGCTCAAAGTGTTTGCTCGTATTGAAGGATGATTTATCGCATTACTGTGAGTTGGTCGCATGCGAGGACGCAAACTGTTTGGTGGTCACTTCTGTGGTACATGATTGGTACAAGCGACTTGGATTGGCAGAGATGTGGATCTCAGATGAAGGTCCACATTTTCGCAACACATTAATAAGAAATCCAAAGGACAGACTCGGAGCTCAGTAGCGTTTTGTTCCTGCGTACACGGCTTGGCTTAATGGGACAGTAGAACGAGTAAATCGAGGCAGTTCGAGTGTTGTTGCTCGAGATTCAATTGGATACAAAGAGCTGGGAATATTTACTACGGGTCGTACAGTCCAATCTAAACCAAACGTCCGTGTAATCTCTTGTAGGAAAATCCCCTATGGAGGTTTTCACAGGACTGGATCGCGAACCTGTTGCTAGCGTGATACTAAAGCCAAGTGCGCGAACAGCAACATACGAGGTAGTGTAGGGTGATTTGGAGCAGTATAGTATTCAATTATATGCGCTACGATCAAGTTTGAGTGAGTTGCATGCGGAGGTGATCGATATCAAGAAAACGTAGACGTCTCCAGAAACAAGCGGCGAAGAGGACAAAGGTGTGCATTTTCGGTGGGATATTTTGTCTTGTGGTGGAGGGCAGACCCAAGGATGGCAGGTTGGAAGTTCATGGTGAGATGAGTGGTACACTTTCGTGTTGTCGAAGAGCTCTCTATCAGTTTTAAGATTGAACACTTAGCCACGGGTGAACAGTTCGATGTACATGCGATTCATCTGAGGTATTATGCTGACATGATGCTTGAAGTTACCGAGAAGCCAAAGCACCATGCGATACTTCAAGGGATACGATTGAGCACCCGAGCAGTAGATATAGCAACCACGCGGGGGAATGGCAATTGCTTGTCAGTTGGCAAGGTCTCGAAGATACCTAGGACTTGTGGGAAGCATTAGAGGGTATTTACAATGCAACCCAAGACTTAGCGAATGAATACGTTGGTGGTTCCTTCGACATCATGATTAAAAAGTAATATCAATCTCTACAAGCGGAGAACGACGGATAACCAAGTCTTCGGGTGAAGTGTGGAGTAGTTTCAGACTCACAACAGACATAGTTTCCAAAACGGATGCATGGTGACCTAGGGCAGATGTCGCCAGTCCAGCAGACAGAGTAGAAAACAACAAAGTAGGAACGCCCACGGAGAAAAATCACTTTCGATTTTACATCGCACAAAAGACCACACCCGTTAATTCTGCATCCGTCAATAAATTATTGTGCTCGCCTAGACGATGCTGTGAAACCGTTAAGACTCATTATATCAGTTTATTAACATCGAACCTTGCTAATTACATCGAAGACTTTTTAGTAGCCGTATTCTGCATTGACCGAACTTTTTCCCCGGATGTTTTTCAGGTCTAATCGTCAGATCAGGACAAACATCCGGGTAAACGATATCTATACAAATTGAGATGAACAGACAAGTTGAAATGAATATATGCAATGAAAATTCATACTGCCAGCTTTGATCAAGAGTAGCGGCATCGGCAACAATGAATTAATCTAGCGCTTCACTGCACTCGTCGGAGTCACTACCGCCGCCCCAGTCCAGAGAGAAGTCGTACGTGTTGGCATGCTTTTCGATTTCTTGTTCTAAGTCTTCTGCTGTCTCTGCATCAACAAGAACCTCCTAATCGGTGGTAAGAAAATCTTCTTCCCTGCAAACGCTTTCAATGGAGGAATCTGACAGTTCAGAGTCACCGTTATCGTAATCATCGGACTCAGGAGTGCATTCGAAGATGGATAAGTCGGGAGCTCCTGGCAATGCAATACGTGGGGTCATACCTTTTTTCCACGAAGACCTCGCGTGATACTTGCTTGTCTTTGCGAATATGCTGTAGAAATTCTCGCTATTGTTGAAACAAGTGTTCTCAAGTTAGGATGTGGTTTGAATGCTGCATTCATCTCCCTGTTGAAGCGCTCTAGCGGATTGTTAGTGCGTGCAACCACAGTATTTGCAATACTGAATACGTTCCACTCAGTGATGGGTTCTATTACAATAGAAGCTTCTTGTTCAGTGACTTTTTTCCTTTCGCATACGCCGATGCAGAGCTTGTTTAAAATGGAAGAAACACCCTACAACTTCTGCATTCGAGAACTGGTGTTGTACGGAAGAGATCGGACTGAACTCGAAATCACAGACAACTTCGGCGGGAGTCACTTTTTCACCTGTGTCTCGGTGAATCAAATGAAGTACGTCTATATTTGTTTCGTCTTCGTCGTACATAACACGAAGTACACGGGCGTGAACATGTTGCGTGCAGGGTCGTCCACCATGACGATCAAACACTGGTGGAACCCTCTTGGTACAAAAACACCTGAAAGTTCGGTCGATGAAAAGAGATATGCTGTTGTAAAACAATAGTTCCGTTGAGGCAGGGTGTGCCCAGCCTAAAATGCGATTAGATGGAGCTATAGGATCGGCATTGGCAGTCACGAGATGGAAACGGAAAAACGGGATAGCTTAGTCTTTCACCTTGAACAGGGTGGAATTTCAACTACCCCGTGTATGTCTCCTCCACAATATCGACGTCGTACACGACGAACGCGACCAAGTACTTGATCTTCAGAGAGTCCTTCAATTAGCTCTTCTCTGTCAGGGCCATAGAAAGTAGCACAGACCTGTTCCCATATATGGCCCTCTGGTAGACAGGGGTTTACGGTAGCTAGTATGTCGGTCATTCGCTTCATTGCTTCCCTCTCGCTAGCAAGTTCCGCGTTCATCACTACTCTACGTCTGCAAATTTGTTCCCACTTTAGTCGCCATGCTGCTGTAGGTGTTATTTTGAGCACCGCTTTGCACCCTGTACTGCGTGACGTGCTGCATCGATACGAAATATTCTTCTTCGAGGCCCATGACTTGCAATACTTAAGTCCTCTGTAATGTTTTATTGTTTTGGACCTCCGCTTCGTTTCAGTTCGCACGCTTGGCTGGGGAGAGTGGGCGGGTAATATTGACAATTATTCGAGCTGTTCAGTTGGAACTGTTTTGTCAAGTAACAAGAGTGCATCTATACGGAGAGCGATGTCTGTAAAATCATGTGTAAATTTTCTACTCATGGTGTGTAGCTTCTTTCTCGGTTTGCCTCCAGTGTTCTGCCGTGTCATCTTAATTATGCTAGCAAAAGTCTGGTATTCGGATTGTAGATATTTGGTGGAACTATGCTTGTGTCTTGGTGATGAAATTTCCGTGTGAGCGACGCCGTCCATAACATACGTTGCAACGAGAGTGCGACTGTGATTCTCAAGCGGCATCTCTAGTAATAGCAATGGGTACATATAACGGAAGGGTGATGTATAAAGACACTATGATACCTAACAAATCCGTTCAATTCTCAGGTCATTCTAGATATCGCAAAAATATGTTCCGGATATAACATCCGGTCAGTGCAGAATAAGGGTAGAAAAAGCTTACTAAGTACATCACTTCGAAAGTTTTTGATGAATACAGTAAATAGCGTAGAGAAGTATTCCTGTATATCTCCATGCCAAACTAACTGTTGCTTCATATTCCGTCAAGATCTTTAGTGTAATGAAATGGACGAAGAACAAATGTCGAACATAACCCTCAGAGGTTTCGTTGAAAGGGGAATTGCAATTCGATATAGTTGCAGCCGTAACACGCGGTTCCATTGCATAGATCCATTCGTTCACTATAAAATGCATGAGGTGCATCTATTAAATGTCTGAAATATATTTATCAGACTAATAAGGCGTTATGCAGAAAGCCTCAGACACAGCCTATGCCTTTGTATTTTACCGTTCGTTAGCGAAAAACTATTCTTGTAATATTCACGTAATCTATTTTGAATTTTGTACTGGAACCTAAAGCACTGAAATATAACCAGTAAAATATTCTTGTAATATTCACAGTAATCTATTTTGAATGTTGGTACTGGACCTAAAACATTGAAATATAACCAGTAAAATATTCTCGTAATATTCACAGTAACCTATTTTGAATGTTGGTGCTGGGTTTAAAAATAGTACTATAATATTCCCGGTAATTTATTACGAAGGCGATGAGTGTCTCGAGTAGAGGTAGAGTATCTGGAAAGAGAATTCCAGTATTAGTGTTTCTTTGCGTTCTGTTTCAACTGTTAGCCTTGGGTTAGAAGGTTCGTGCTGGCGGCAATGGAAATTATGATTTGATCACATTACGACGCAGAGACGAAAGCGAGTAGCAGGCATTATATTGGAGAAGGCTAAATCACTTGCATGAATGATGTACCTTTTATTTCTTCCTTCCGATGCAGTGCCCAGCGTAATCAGGAAGAAGCATGTGCTTGTCAGCGAACGTTACATGTACATGTAGAGTGACAAAGTGTATCCTGCTTTTGCTTCGCCAATAGCACAAAAAGCTTGGACTGGATGATTAGGTTCGAGGCAGCACTTAGAGTGTACGGCGTATGCTAAGGTCGTCGTCGCAGTACGACGACAGAGCATTGGTCCTTGTCTAACAACAATTCTTTCATGTCCAGTGGACAACTTCGATCATTGAAATGGTCTCAAAAGACCCAGATTGGGTTTTCTGCTTGGGATATACGCATAAAAGAGACGTACTGCGACCAATCATAGCGTTTGGTCGCTATAGCCGGGCGAAAAACGCGACCAAACATACTGCTTGGTCGAGCCAAAACTGAAGCATGTGAGCATCGGTCCGCGATATCAGCACCGTGCATCTTGCCGTCTTCCTCTAGACCGCGACAGGTGACGCAGCTGTTGTCATGCTGTCACGCTTCGCAGTGCAAGCGCAATGTCCTCCTTCTCGTTGATGAATCAATGTGGTCGCTCAGTTGGTGACTTGTAGTCAAGCCATTTCCGAATTGACAGCGTCTGCACCAAGCGCGATCCGCTCTAACACTTTATATATTATCCACTTCAGCCTGAAGTAATGGGGGCTGAACTCAAGATCGCGTATGAAGGTGACGAGGCCGAGCGGGCTGCGCACCACTTCGTAGACAACTCGGCCTCGACCGTGGCCTACAAACGCGCCGACGACGCGTGCGCCGCCGTGAAGGGCGAGGAAGTGGATTTCGCCGTATTACCCATCGAAACGTCAACGCTCGGTAGTATTCACACTAACTACGACCTGCTGCTCAAGTACGGCCTGCACATTGTGGGCGAGTATGACCAACAGCAGACTTCCACACCGGAGCAGGCGAACCCCACTTCCTACACACGGTTCCTGTTGCTATCCAAGAAAGAAGACTTGGCGTTGGACGAGAAGACGTCCGGCGTGGACTTCACTACGTCATTGGTCTTCGGCTTCAAGGACAGCTCGGCCAAGGGAATGCTCAACCGCGCGCTCACAGTCTTCTCGCAGCGCGACCTGGACCTGACCAAGATCGAGAGCCGCCCGTGGGATGGACAGGCACCACAGCAACACGGCGAGAAGACTGTGGACACGCGCAGGTACAAGTACCTCTTCTACGTGGACGTGCAGGGCCACCTCACAGATGCGAACATGGCTGCAGCCATGCGTAAACTGAGTGAGATCTGCGCGTTCGTGCGCATTCTGGGCTCGTACGCGACGTCGCAGAGCAAGGAGGTTATGACGGCAGCTCAGCTGTCACGCAAGACCGGCCGCGTCGAGACCGGCACCAACATCACCATGGCCGACAAGTACCCGCTGAACCCGATGTTCCAGAAGGTGACGGTCGCCAAGACTGTGTTGATCCACGGACAGACCAAGCAAATGGAGGCTGAAGGCAAACAGGTGTGGTCTCTGTGTGTGGGTGAACCAGACTACAACCCGCACGAGCGCGTACTGGCTGCAGGTGCCAAGGCCATGATCGAGGGCAACATCAAGTACGCACACATGAAGGGTCTGGTGGAGCTGCGCAACCTCATCTCAACGTACTTGGAGAAGGCCAAGGGACTCAAGTACGACCCGACCACGGAAGTGCTCGTGTCGAATGGCGCCCAGCAGTCAGTGTACCAGGCGTTGTACACGGTATGTCGTCCCGGTCAGAAGGTGATCATCCCGACGCCCTACTGGCTCAACTACCCTGAGATCGTCAAGCTTGTGTACGCGGAGCCCATTCCGCTGCGCACGACGCTCGAGGATAACTACTTGATCAACCCGGAGGAGCTTGAGAAGACATTGACAGCGCACCCGGACGCCAAGGCCATTATCCTGTGTAACCCCAGCAACCCGTCCGGCACGTTGCACAGTCCCGAGCACCTGGAACGAATTGCCGCCGTGCTGCGCAAACCGCAGTTCCGTCACGTCGTGGTCGTGTCGGACGAGATCTACGAGCAGTTGCTGTATCAGGACGAGGGCGTGCCAGAGCGCAAGCACGTGAGCTTTGCCACGCTACCGGGGATGTACGAGCGCACGCTGCTGGTGAACGGGTTCTCGAAAGCGCACGCCATGACCGGTTTGCGTGTGGGTTATCTCGCCGCACCCAAGTACTACATGGACCCGTGCACACTATTGCAAGCGCAGTTGACGTCGTGTCCAAACACTGTAGGTCAGGTGGCTGCTGTGGAGGCGCTGAAGTACGAGCTGGAGTGCATGGAGAATGGCGAACGCCGCATCACGGAGGTGATGAAGAACCTGAACACGAAGCGCCGCTACATCGTCAAGCGACTGACTGCCATGCCCAACGTGCGCTTCGCGTATCCGACATCGGCGTTCTACGTGTTCGTGGATCTGTCGTCATACTTCAAGAACAAGAAGGCCTTCATCGCTGACAAGAGCGTGACGCTCTCGAGTGTCGACGATTTCTGCGCACACCTGTTGCAAAACTCGCACATTGCAGTGGTGCCTGGCTCGGAGTTCGGTGACGAGTTTGGTATGCGTATTTCGTACGCGAGCTCGATGGAGGCGATCGCACATGCTATGGATGGTATGGAGAACCTACTGAAATCGTTGGTCTTGGAATAATTAAGAATTTACCGTAGGTGAGAGCATTAATAACCTACGTTTGTCAACACAACGCAATATTCCCTTAGTAAAATTACAAGTTGTAAGTATTGCTCGGCGCTGGGCCCGCCTCCATCAGAAAGCTCGAGCCACTATCTTCTAAAGAACAGGAATGGACTGATTTTCAATGTCAATTTCTAGTAGCAGTAAACGGACTCGAGCTATCTACAACACTACGTGTCAGAGATACCTAGGACAAATAAAATGCAAAGGAGCGTTGAATTCAATTCTTACACACTAAATATGCATTAAGCTACTCCAATCCATGTCACACTGAGCAGCCATCCTTGAGTCACTCATGAAGTATTTACCGTAGGTGAGAGCATCAATAACCAATGTTCTGCAACATATAGCAAATATCAACAAAGTCTAGCACAAGTATCTGTTGGTCGAGCAAAAGAGGATTTGCATCATCACTGCGAGTTTGCTCTTGAACGAGTGGAATTTGTTTTACGTTTGACCGGTTTCTATTTACGTGAGATGTATTGGCTTTCTACCACTGAAGATGTCACCAGCTACAGTGATTCCATCTTCGATTCACCATGATCCGTTAAACACAAGTCAAAGTTCTCGTGCCTGGTTTTGGATGCTCAGATTTCTACACACATGGAAGCAGCTACAAGTCAGCTATTACGGTGGTAAATATTCCATCCATCGCCTTCTTGCTCTCGACCAATACACAAGAACTACTTCGTTTTCTCACTTGCTCTTTATTTGCATTGGGACGCCGTTACCTGTGGTTGTATTCGTACTGATCCAAGAGTCAATCCCCCTTCAAGACCCCAAAGCGGGCTGGCGTGAAAATTATGGCTTTTGGATTCGTGCTGGACTTCTTGCGTTTGTGATTTCGCTCATGGTCAGTGATCAAACGAGGTTCCTCATCAACGGTATAGTTTTATCATGGCGTCAAATGATCCTGCTGTCAGTTTGTGCGTCTTGCATGTTTATTATTTGTGCCACTATCGTTGTAGCGAACGTCACTTTTCCAGTTCCATTCTTCGCCATTGCGATGTCTCCATTGTTCTACTCACTGCTGCTGATATCGTATCGAATCGTAGTAGGCAGCTCTGTTTGGCGTGAAATCTTACAACATCAAGATCAGTTTATCCGCTTCATCACATTTGTATTCGTTGAGGTCATGATAGCAGCCACATACCCTGTCTACGAGCTACTGTTTCGGCTCGCTGAAGGATCACGATATCAACTCTTGGTGGTTATCCTCTTACCTATGATCAAAGTGACCGCGAAAAATATTGTTTTGCGGTGTATGGCTCATATGGAAGACATGGTACCTGAAGCTGTAATCTTCACAGTTGATTTTTTCAACGCAATCTATATCGCCACGTGCATGCAAAGCGCCACGTCAGCTATCGCCATAGCGGCAATGACAATTACGGACTTATCCCAAACGATAATTATGTTGTACAGTCTACACAGACGCACGGTTACCATTTCAACAAAACTTCGTGCTATCGTTGGTAATGAGCTTGAATATGACATAGTTGCTGCTGTGTGCTCCCTGTGTCGTAATTCCGAGAAGTTTGAAAAGCAATTTCGTGAACATGTTCGAGTAAATTCTTGTTTCCCGCACAAGATATCAAGTGAAAACAAAGCTCTTTTGGAAAGACTAGCAGAAATTTCAAATGAATGCCACGTCGAACACAATATGGTCTTGCCAACAAGAGGCCCCGATTCATCAAGTGTTATGGGGGCAAAAATTTCCTACTTCTGTTCCTTTTGCGTAAGGAATGAGATTCCAGTTATTCATCAAATTGTGCCTGAACCAACTAGATCAACACTCCCAAAAAGTACACCACCTCTCACCAAATGCAAGTCACCTCGCCTTCCACCTCTATCAAGGCGTAGCACGATATTACGAGAAGCACTTGAGGTGCTATTTTCCATCGAATGTCTTGTCACCACCGCTTACCTGGAGGCTGCGATCCCTTTTTTCTACAGCGCTTATATCGTGGTTATGACGCATCTCCCAAGTGCCCGATATCATTCGGAAATGAACGGCATCACAAGCAAAAATGTGGATTCCAAGGTTCTCTACGTAATGTTATTCGGGTTACTTCAGCTCTTTTCGTTTGTACTTCTAGTTTCAATGATTAAACGGAACTGTGGAATGCGAGCGTGGCATCAGCTTGCCTTTGTATTAGACTCGCAGATGTCGTTGATTCAGGGGAAACTCGTAGGGTGGGTAGTTGTTACACTATGCTTTCGTGTGGTGCATTTTGGTAAGTTATCGCATTGACGAAATTGTACTTGTCTAGCTGCGAACTAATGAGTCGTTTTGTCGGTCAATTTGTGTTGTAGGTGTCGATTTCACGTTCCACTTCATTTCGCGCTGAGTATCTTGATGTTGTTTTCTTCTCAAGCGTAAGCACATCTACCAATCATACCGAAATACAATTGAGATTAGAAATCTACTACTTTGTGTTTAGTATGTCTTCGAGGCGATAGTAGTGTTTTTCAACCTTGCTTAGCCTTTTTGCTAACAACGCCATTCGGCTGTACTCCCCGTACAGAAGAGCTCGCTGTTACGCTGGTACCAGCGGCTGGGTGATAGAACCGAATCTCACCAACCATCCGTTGGCGAATCTCCGTTACATTCATCTTCTTTTCGTCGAACTCAAGCTGAATAGTTCCAGGGGCCACAATTTCCTCCTCCAGTGATCGAATACTGGCCAGGTACTTGTGTGCCAGAGCTTCGTCCAGAGTCGCGCGCTTGCGCGGATTCATCTTGAGCATCCAAGTGAGCAGATCAATAGCCTCGGGTTCGGCGCCGGGGTACATCTCCTGAAGATTGCGCTTTGGTCGGGGTGGCAAACTGCGCAAATAAAACTGCACATCAGGGTCTGCGATCTCGGCAATATCCTCTTCCTCCATCGTTCCGAGCACATCTAGGATCGTGTTCAGCTGATCACGGCTGTCCTGTGGCAACGCTACTTGGCCAGCACCAGGACTCAGAGGGAAACATGAAACGCCTGGGAAAAGTGGTTCGCGCTGGTAGTGTGACGGCACACTACTCTTCTGCATACTGAGTAGTTCCGCAAAGATGCATCCCACCTGCCCATTAATGCAATCACAAGACATTAAATTAGCCCAACAATGCGTCATTCCAGCAGAAAACAGTGATAATAACGTACCGACCACACGTCGATAGCGGCTGAGTAATCGTGATCACGGAAAATAATTTCAGGTGCACGGTACCAGCGTGTGACCACGTGTTCTGTGAGTTGACGCTGGATACGACGCGCAGGAGTACGTGGGTGTACGCCGATGCCCTGTAGTGTGCTCTCATCCGGGGTGGAGCCATCCCCCAAACGCTTCCGCTTACGTCCTGTAGTGGACGCCGACGACGAAAGTCCGCGAGCCAAGCCAAAGTCGCAAATTTTGATAGCAACGGGCGAAAGATTCAATAAAACATTGGCTGGTTTCAGGTCACGGTGTACAATCTCCGCTGAGTGCATGTACTTCAATGCCTTGAGCAAATCCAGCAGTAGCCACCTCAAGTGCTCAGCTGTTAGGAACTGTGGTGAATGTAGCAGCTTCTCGAGATCGGATGGCAAGTACTCAAACACGACAAAAAGATCTTGAAAGTGGTCCATGTCAAGTGGTGCGATAATTTCTCGAATCTGCACAATGTTTGGATGCCGCAATTGACGTAGGATGCACAATTCACGAAGAATACGCTTGGCATCAATCGGGTCCGAAAACACATTCTGAATCTTCTTAATCGCCACAATCTCTCCAGTCGGTAAGTGTTTGCACCGCACCACCTGTCCATAACTTCCCTGTCCCAAAACACACTCAATCGAGTAATTCGGTGCAATTTCACTCCATCCAGGGATCGTAGACGCATTTGACGCAATTGCAGCAGGCACTGGAGCAGGAACCGGAGCAGCATTTTGCACTGCAACTTGCACAGGAGGCACTACAGTCGTCGTATCAACCACTTCCGTATCTGAAGCTGTACAACATCAAAAACAGTCAGTTGTCAAGCATCATCAACCCACCACAACGTACGTGTTCCTTGAGCTTGATCCAACACCGCGGGCGTTTCAGCCAGCGCTTTCTTGTCCACCATAGCAAATGGTAAATGCGTTAGATCTTGTGCCACCACGAGCATCCCCGGTCCAACGGGATTTCCCACCAACGGGGTACATGCTCCCAACAATGTAATTTTACTCTGATCTCTTGCAACAAACTCCAACAGGATACTAGCCACTGGAGTTCCTCTCACACAATGTGTCAATGCATCTGCCAATAATTTGGCAGTAGGAGGTGGTACAAGATACGGTAGCTCCTTCAGTAAATTACGTCCAGCCATCTCCTCCCTCGAGTATCCACAGAGCTTCACAGCGCAATCATTCCAGAGAATGACGCGCATAACTTCGTCCACTACGAACACCAAGGCAGGTGACGTATAGACAGATTTGCCTAAACTCGCCAAGCTCTCGGTAGACGCGCAATAGTTTTCCACACTAGCCACGAAGTTCTGTACAGCAGGTACGCTTGTGTCCTCGAATTGCTCGCCAATCGTCCGCAACATGATCTTGCGTACAACGCTATTGCGTGTCGAGATCACAGGGAACGGCGCGGAGGCGGAGGCGGTGGAGCGGCCGCTGTCTGGGTCTGCGCGCACCGACGGGTCAAAGTGCACAGAGTGTGTCTTGTTGCCGTTCATCTCGCCTGGGACCGAAGGGGAGTGAGGGGGACGTGGTGACGGACGCCAAGCGCCGTCTCGGTCTTTCGTCGAGTCGAGTTTGGGAGAGACCTCCCCTCAAGGAGCCATCGCTATAGTTTAAGTAAGTGTAGTGGGTTGGATTGATTGCAGCTTTTGATTATGACCGCTGACAGATGGTACGGCACGAATGGAACTGTACAGCCACAGGAAGATGGAGCATTTGAGGCTTGAGGTGTCCATTGTTGTAGACTTTAGGGACATCCCACCAGCTGCGTTTCTTGTGGTTGGAACTGCATCGAGGTATTAATTAACACACTTGCCAAAAGTATCTTTCGCATACATAGCTGAGTGCAACTTGCACATGGGTTGGACGAGCAATCTGTGACGTGTGAGAACTGCAACTTGACTTACTTGCTTAGCACCGCTCGAAAATCTTGTAGAGGTTGGTGAGGCATGCGACGGGTGTGATGAGTTGTGCATCGTTGAGTTCGTTCGGTGGACAGAACGCAGCAGTTTTGGTTGCTGGGAACAGCACATGCTCCAGTACTAAAGCCTCTCGCTCGGCGTTGCCGGGGAACCGCATCTCGCCGTACCAGCGAGCGAGAGCCTGTGCCACACTCTCAAAGCATGGCTCCTCTTCCTCCCAGTTCACTTCAGTGGCCAAATGAAACACAAATTCTGGTAGGGAATGGATTGACGGCTCGTGGTCGGGTAGAAGCCGAGGCAAAGTACGCAACATCCCTTGCGAGTCGATATCGATCGAAAAGTACTCGAACAGCATAGGGCCATTGGCGATCAGCAACGTCTTGATCTCGTCTGCTAGCTGCTCTCTGGGGCCGTCCTCTTCGTCGTAGCCATTTCGAGGGTTCTTGAGCGCCTCTAACACCAGGTCGTAGATCGGAAATGGGGTCTGCAGTGTAATCGGCCGCGTCTCACCAAACTGCAGCAAGACCTGCTGGTAGAACACGTGAAAGGCGATTTCGTCGTGTCGCGCAATGTACAGCTTCGTGCGGTATTGCACCAGCGAGAACTGTTTGTTAACGACGCCTACGAAGCTGTGCTCGCGGAAGAGCTGGTACGCAAGACGAAGGAGTCACAATGATCAGATCATAAACAGCTATGGCTTTCAATTCAGCCATCCTTACCCGTGCCAGCGCCTTGTTTTGCTTTTGCCGAGTCAAGTTCAACAAGTTCTGGACACTGGATAGCATCTGCGGACTCTGAGTGGTCTCAAGACTCCCACGGCGGTCATCATCGTCCTCTGGCTCAGGTTCTATCAGTTCGTAGCATAGTATGAGAGTAGTTCACATTAGATCGGAGTCCCAGTGCTCTATGGTTGATATCGAAAGTTCACACCTTGACTGGATAGCGTTTCAGACAACTTCCTCTTCCTGGGGTTAAAGGATTTTGCCGCACTGGAGGCACTTTCCGCTGAGTCGTCCCGCTCAGATGCTCTGTCTGGGCTTGTGTCACGATCTTCTGCAGTGCTCTGCGAATTTGACTGTGATAACTGCGATAACTGGGTTCTCTGTGATTCAAGGAAGCAGTACTTGTCTATCGTGTTGGTTCGGTGGTCGGTTCGCACCAAACGCTGCGGTGCCTGTTACACCAAACAAAACATTGCGGCAAGAACGAACTTCAGATCAAGTTTGTCAAATATCGTTAGGCAGAGTCTTACCAATGCGGCCTGGTACTTCCTGGAGGGTGGAGTTGGTTTTTGGCTGAGGTCAATCTCGATCGAATCAGCGGATTGGTTGGCTTCGTCTTCACTTTCACTCTCGCATTTGCTAAGTTCCTCATCGCTTGACTCAACTTCTTTTTTCTCCTCCTCGTCTCCTAGAACACTTTCGCGTCTGCGCTGCTTTGCCGATGCATCACCGTTGTTTGCTGAAGATATTCCCAACATGGTGGTGATCGGCTGGACTGAAAAGCTTCGACTTTCATTGCTACCTTTCAACCGCTTCTCAATCGCTTGGCTGATCGCGTCAACGATGTCTTCCTCGTGCAGGAAGTGTACCTACCACGCATGAAGTGTCAAATAAACGGCACGAAACTCTCAACAACATTTATCAATTTGTCAATACTAAACTCACCTCTCGTTTTGTCGGATGAACGTTTACATCAATGTTGCGAGGTGGAAGCTCCATGCTTAAATATATAAACGGGTGGGTGTGCTTTGGTAAGTACAGCGAGTAGACGTACTCACAGGCCCGCTTGAGAGATGGGCACTCAACAAGGCGGTCATTGATAAATAGGACGAAGTTGCTTTTCTTCAGACTGTACCATAATACCAATGCATTAGTCAAACTAATATAGCCGATAGATTTTGGCACCTGGAAACAATCGTCAAAGTGACGACAAACGTACTGATAGTTGGCATTGCTGATGTACCCACGGACTTGGTGCTGTAGGTCCATCGACCCAGCAGCCGTTGCGTCTTTAATGTGCTCGAACGAAGTAAGCTCATTTGCAAGCTTGCTGCCATAGATTGCGCGAATCACATCTAATTGCGACGAGCTTTGCGTTGTGTTGACACCACAAGAAGATTCACGATGCTAAAGAATTGACAAACACCATTCCAAGAATTATCAGAAAACGAAGAAGTCGCACACCACTCTCGTTGGCACCTCATACCTTCTTACATACAAACCCCACGCCTTTTGCGCCAAAGTGGACAGCATACTTCTGCACCACATCCAGGATCCGACTGTATTGCTCAGATGCATTCTTCAGCGCCTGTTTCCTCGTGCTCAGATTGTAAAACAAGTCTTCCACCTGTCAAACAAACTCGTTACCTCCACCTCAACACATTTTCCACTCCACACTTACCATAATCTGCGTGCCGTTCTTACCCGCACACGGTTTCGGCTCCTTTGACTCTCCAGGTCTCTTTGCCACCAATTTCCCATCACGATACGAAGCTCTACAACAACCCACCCACAAACTTTACTACTCTCACCAATACTAATTGCAACACTTGCATCCAACGTACTTGTAAGCACAGGGTTGGTCTGCAGTCTTGGACGTGATTGTCACGTGTGCTACATGCGAAATACTGGCGAGCGCTTCGCCTCGAAAGCCGAAACTCTTGATATCTTTTAGATCCTCAAAACTCTTGAGTTTGCTCGTAGTGAAACGTTCACAGACGATCTCCAAGTCCTGACGTTGGATGCCACGCCCATTGTCTTGGATCTGCAGTAGCTTGAGACCGCCTTGGCTCACTGTAACTGCCACATGCGTAGCCCCAGCATCCAGCGCATTCTCCAGCAGCTCCTTCACTGCGTTAGCAGGTCGATGCACCACTTCTCCAGCTGCAATTCGGTTCACCACGTTCGGACTCAGACGCTGGATGCGTGGTGTTGCCATATTCCCTCGAGCTTTAAATCTGACGTACTTTATCGCGGGAGATCATGTCATTGGTTAAAAAGATGCTATTAATAAGGGGTACATTCTGTGGGGTACACTGCGTACGCTTTGTGTATGATACACGAAACGTACCCCCTACTCATGACAGTTGAGAATGGTAGCGTTCACTGTGTACAAGTCGTCCAAGTACCTCTTCGACTGTGTAGGTGCTACAGATGCAGCGCCACGGCCATATCCAACAGTGGATTTAGACGCTTTGGAAGCGCTTCGGTGAGTTGTAGCGGCTTAAACACTGCAGAATGATCTATAGATGTGAAAGTAGACTTGTGACACAATGATGATCGTTGTAGCTGAAGCTTTTATTACGGAGAGATTAAGAGATGGAGACTAACAATGGAATGGGTAGACTTAATGCAGTGGATGTGGTGAAGCGGATGGACTATGCGGAACTGGACAAACTCATCGCTTGCTGTAGAAAACATGTAATGTAACGTTGGAGTGCCATTGGCGGATGTGTGAGCCTAGATATTTATGCGGTTGTGATGTTGCTACTGATTGCAGCCTCCACAGACGATCGTAGTGCCAGCAACACACGCGGATATTGTCCCGTTTCAGGATTTTGCCAAGTACCTGAAAGTTCGACAGCGAGTGAGCGGATTACAAAGTGGCTGGACTTGCTGGATGGAGGGCTTAACATGCAGTGTTGTGGGATAGGCTGGGGTGGTTATAATTGCAGACGAGCGCTTGTTGATACTTGCACCATTAGAGAACGACGACTCTAGACTTCGCTGCGTGGTTGTGAAAACGAAGTCTACTACAGATCCCTCTGTTGCATTGTCGTCCAATGTGTCGGCCGTTCGTGCCAACGAAGCAGTACCTGTCAGTCAAGCACAAACAGAATTTTTAGCTCATGCTGTCAGTGCTCAGCAGCCACGAGTGCCCGAGCAAACAAGTGAGAAACGTCGACGAGTTCGCTCCCGCAATCACGCGCGTAAACAACAGGACGGGGTAGCAGATACAGAACATCAAGGTTTGTCGACTGTGTCATATCAAAACAACCAGGTATTATTATTGTTTTCAGCTAGAGCTAGTAGGTGTTCGAAACGTTGGTTCTGACTCGAGATGTGTGTGTATTGCAGTCCGAAGTAGCTACTATTTCGGCACCAAATGAGGAACTGGTTATGCTATTCAACTTGCCTCGGATTGAGAGAGCAACCAAAATCGCCCAAATTCGGTATATTAGCTGTCAAGATTTGTTGCTTATGGTGGGTGTAGCACTCACGTTTGGCTTCGTTGGTATGTTTAGGCAAGAGTATGAGACTTTCCACGGACTCCACTACGAAATATTGCGGGAATGGTGTAGGTCCGATCCTGACAGTTGAAGGCGCACACAAAGGATAAAGCATCAGCAGAAGCAATGAAAACTGCATGATGCGAACAACAGAAAAGTTTGGTTTGCTCGTGGCAAACAGCACCGAAGTAATGGTGACCTTATTATAATTACCACAGCTTATATGGTGGTGGATGAGAAGATACGCAGTCTACTCGAAGCGCAACGCCTCCATAGCATCCAGCTCCTTTGGCACCTTGGATGTTGTAATTTCGATACCTGACTCCGTGATCTAGGGACAGAAACAAAATACAAGGTGAGCACGTCAATACAGCAGCAGTAAGGGTGCAATGCATAGAGACTTACCACAACATCATCCTCAATACGAATACCGATACCGCGGAACTCCTCAGGCAAATCGAAATCGTTCTTCGGCAAGTAAATACCCGGTTCCACAGTCACCACCATACCTGGCATCAATGGCGCACCACGCGTGACGTGCGGTGTGTCGTGAGTATCCATGCCCAGATAGTGGCCGATGTGCGTCGGATTGTACTTCTGGAACTCGCGAATCGCATGTCGTGAGTTTGGTCCACCCTTGTTCTTCAGGATTCCCAATTCAAGCATTCGCTTCCTCATGATGTCTACGGAGTAATCATGCAGCTCGTTCAAGGTGATGGGCTCCTTGGTCTTGATCATGTTTCTCAAATGCTCAAGACACTGCTTCTGGACATCCAGCACAAACTCGTACATTGTGACCTGTCCTGACGACAACTTCCCACCCACAGGCCACGTGCGCGTGATGTCACTGACGTAGCCACCAGCAACCTCACATCCAGAGTCAACCAGCACCAAGTCGTTCTCACGGAGCAAGTCACGCTTGGCGAGGTAGTGAATCACCGCAGCATTCGATCCCGATCCCACCACATTCGGGAACGCGTTCCACAGCGCACCATTCTTCTTGATGGATCCCTCAAAAGTCGATCCCAGCGCCAGCTCCGACATGCCAGGCCTCGTGTTTTTCATCATGTCAATGAATCCCTGTGCACCAATATCTGCCGCATACCGCATACGGTTAAGTTCGTTCTCAGATTTCACCGCACGGAGTTGCTCGACCAGAAAGTCTCCTGCAAAGAACTTGCTGTGGAAGTCCTTCGTTGCATCTACAAAGCTCGGAGAGTATCTACCTCCATCAGGCTTGAGCACAAAGACCTTGTCCACTCCAGACAGCAATTTGTGCATCCCTGGTGATAGATTCGTCAGCTGGAAGGCATCATCTGCCAAATACCGATCCTTGGCTCCATCCAGGCCGATACGAGCACCATCCCATTGTTCACTACAGTATAGTCAGCCTTTTACACTAATAACTCTAAAAAATAAACAATAACATTTCTGCCTACCTGTGCGGGTCCCGAGGACGCACAAAGAGCACGAACGAGCACTTGCCCTGACTCTTGACCAACACTGCATGGGCGTCAGGTTCCTCCAGTCCTGTGAGGTACATGAAATTGCTGTTTTGATGAAATTCCCACGGGATATCGTGCGTCATGTACTTGACTTCCGCCGCATTGGTGATGAGCGCCGAGTTGTCAGGCATCGTAGCAAACAGCTTCGTCCGACGCTCCTGGAACTCCGTCGCAGGCAGACCTAGTTGCAGCAGTTAGTGTATCACAACTCAAGTCCTTGTCAACTAGCCGTACCAGGCTGCAGACATCCAGGCTGCACCTCAAAGGGGTTAAATGCCTCACGGTCATCTGCAACAGCGAAGGTCGACTTGGCTCTAGCCGTGAACGCCCGATTCGAGGCCGCTCGGGCCACAACACGCTGCGCCACCTTCCACAACATAAGCACAAGGTCAATGGATCTCGAATGATGTGTGTACATAGATATTGAATGTCGTTTGAATGTCTTCCGTAAAGTTGTGGCATTCCCGATAAAGTACGATCGGTTTGACTGGATGTGGCTAGTCTTGCAAATTCCGACGAGCAGTGCACGACGTTCAGCTCGGAACGGACCCAAGGCAGGAAGAGTCGAGTAACTACGTTAGTAGCCCCGAGATTATCCAGCCAAGATGCCGCAGCATGAGCATATGGAGATGCACCGCAAGCGCCACGGCGTGCGCATGGATGCAGCCGAGAAGAAGCGCAAGAAAGAGGCGCGTGAGGTCCACCGTCGCTCTCAGTTTGCTCAAAAGGTGCATGGTCTGCGTGCCAAGCTCTACAACCAGAAGCGTTTCAAGGAGAAGGCTGCAATGAAGAAGACACTGGCGCTGCACAATGAACGCACGAACAAGCACGCCAATGACGACGAAATCCCGGATGGAGCTGTGCCGTCCTATCTGCTGGACCGTGAGGGCGTCTCACGTGCTAAAGTGCTGAGCAATACGGTCAAGCAGAAACGGAAGGAGAAGGCTGGCAAGTGGGACGTGCCGATCCCCAAGGTCAAGCCTATTGCTGATGATGAAATGTTCAAGGTGTTGCGCTCGGGTAAACGTCGCAACAAGGCGTGGAAGCGCATGATCACGAAGGCCACGTTCGTGGGTGAAAACTTCACGCGTAAACCGCCAAAGTACGAACGCTTTATCCGCCCTAGTGCCATGCGCTTCAAGAAGGCTCATGTCACGCACCCGGAGCTCAAGACGACGTTCCAACTGGACATTCTCGGTGTCAAGAAGAATCCCCAGAGTCCGTTGTACACGCAGCTTGGCGTGATGACCAAGGGTACTATCATTGAGGTGAATGTGAGTGAGCTTGGTCTCGTAACCACGTCGGGCAAGGTCGTGTGGGGCAAGTACGCCCAGATCACTAACGTGCCGGAGAACGACGGCTGCATCAACGCCGTGCTGCTCGTCTAATTGCCGTTTATTACTATAGATCCCTTTGCAATCATATATCGCTTCGAAGCCACGCTCACTGTTCATTTATGTTGTCTACAGTAGATAGATGTACACATGAGGTGAAGTCGATGTTGTTTATTCGTCGGATTACAAGCTGGAAGTTGCTAACAAGGCCGGGCATTACTATCTGCGCCGTTAACTTACTTCTTGTAGTTCTCGATCAAACCGACGTAAGCAAGCCCACTGTCAGCACACGCCGCCAGGAGTGCGTACTTGCCACCTTCCTTCTGCAGCTTATTGGACGCTGTGTTCACTAATCGACTCCCAGTAGCACCGAACGGGTGTCCAAGCGACAAAGAGCCACCCCAAGTGTTCAGCTTCTCCGACGGAACACGACCGACAGCCTGGTCGATACCGAACAGCTCCTTGCAATACTTGGGCTCCGCCAAGGCATTCAAGTTGGCCAGCACCTGGCCAGCAAAAGCCTCGTGGATCTCAAAGTAGTCAATGTCGCCCAACTTCAACTTGTTCCTGGCCAGAACCTTCTGAATGCCGTACGCCGGACCGAGCAGCAGCGTCTCAAATGGGTCCACACCAACGAATTCCCAGTCCTTCAGCACTGACTTAGGCGTGTATCCCAGCTCCAAAGCCTTCTCCTCCGACATGATCAACGTAGCAGCAGCTCCATCCGTTAAGAAGGACGAGTTAGCTGCCGTGTGTGTGCCATGAGGCTTAATGAATGCCGGCTTCAACGTGGAGATCTTCTCCAGCGTCGAGTTGGGGTTCACTCCGTTCTCCTCAGTGCTGCCCTTGTAAGACAAGATCTCTCCCTTGTACTTGCCCTCCACATGAGCTCTGTAAGCCTTCTGATGAGCATCAATAGTGTACTGGTCCATCTCTTGTCTCGTTACTCCGAATCGAGTAGCCAGACGGTCACTCGAGGACCCCATAATCTCCCTAGTATGGAAATTCTGGATCGCCGGAGCGACCGGAGCAAAGTCAGCGGGTTTCAGTCCCTGCATCAGCTTCAGCACAGCCAATGGACCCTTCTTCATGGCCTTAGGAGCATTGATAAGTCTCTCTCTGATAGGTTTCGAGAAGCGAATAGGTACGTCCGAGAACGTCTCGACACCTCCAGCCAGCACGATATCAGCATGACCCGAGAGGATCTTCTCCGCGCCCGTACAGATAGCCTGACTAGAAGAGATACAAGCCTGCGTGACTGTGTGGGCTGGTACGTGTTTGGGGATACCCGCTCCCAGTGCCGCTTCTCGGGCGATATTGGACGTGCCGACTTCCTGGATGACTGTACCAGCCAGCACATAGTCAATGCTCTTGGGGTCGATGGCTGTCTTGTTGATAAGTCCCTTGAAGGCATCGCGCATCATGTCGTAGGCAATCACGTCCTTGTAGACGGTACCAGACTTGGCGAAGGGTAGACGCACACCGTCTACGACCACCACGCGCTTGGCTGCGGTCGATAGCGCACGGGAGGATTGCGTTCCCATAGTAAAAAGACTGCGACGGCCGAGCATGATGAAGACCTGATGGGGAAGAAGCAAAATGCGAAGTGAGATCTTACGTCGCTTCGAGAGCTGAGCGGTGCGCGCTGATTGGCTAAATAACTTCACGTTGAGTTTTTATTGAGATGCCGACGTGATTGAAGTGTTTGAAACGACGTGAGGATAAGAAAGGGGAATGATACATGACCATGTATTGTAGGTAATCCTATGGTTTGTGCATGAGCGTGTGGTTCGTTCTTATATATACTATTGGTACGAGTGGAAGAAGCAGTCGCGGTCGAATTGGTCCGAGCTGATGAGTGAAAAGAGGGATGACGCAGACGTGACGGTCATGCCGGACTCGGCTGCCAGCAGAGGTGACGAGCGTCGGATCTCGTCAATAGCCACGTCCAGAGGATCGGTTTTGTCGACTTTGCGAAGACACGGACGGCACACTAATGCCTTCTCGAACCGCGTATTTGTTGTTTTTTTCTTCTCGTATGAGAACATGTTTAGATCGTCGCGAGGCTTCCAAGCGACTTTCAATGGCACACGACATTGTGGATACACCACGTTGCCGCAGATCTTGCACTCTCTTCTTCCATATAGGATAGCACGACCCAAGTTGCATCCACAAGAACTGCAGTTGTTCTTGAGTTTTTTGCTTGTATCGTTGGTTTGCCTCGTGTTGATCAGCATCCATGCCAGCTTCTTCATCCTTGCATTCAGAAGAAGTCGCTGGAACGAAAGTAGCGCATCTGCAATCTGCGTCATGACAATGCTCGTGTAAATCGGGTACCGCGATACCCCATGGCATCGACACAGCCCGTTCATGAAAACCTCGATGATCCCTGGACGTTTCTGACGAAACAATCTGCAGAATGAGATATTTGCTCGTACAATTTGATGATCATGGAGTTCGCGCACACCTGGTACCTCAACAGAATGACGCAAATTGTAGCCAACATGTTCACCATGACTGTCAAGTGCAATCCCAGTTGACTCAAGATACACGAAATCTCGCGGTCGAACCACGACATCGGTCCTCTGCCAATCAGTGACCACTTGACTTGCAACGATCGTAACGGATTACTCGGTGTGGGTGAAATGATCGACGCTAGTTCAGCACAATCTGTCAAGTAGTCCCCGGTGCATGCCGATTTGGCCAGCATCTCTTCTCGTGTTGGATTGAGTAACCCAAACATGAGTTCATTGAGTTCACCTCGCGTCGTTCCGTGTGCCATAAGTGGACGGATCCCACTCGGAGTCACATCAGACATCATCGACTCTCTTTTAATGCTCTCGCGCATCGATCGGTCCTCGTACAGCATGACACCTGCTTTACGTTTGATGGGCTTCCATCGTTTGTCTGCAAGCCTATTGTTGTCCAGTCGGAGGCTCTCGAAGTCCTCAATCGCCGAGTTGACGATCATTGATGCCACGTTCTCCATGTTGTCCATGTCTTCCTTGGCCAGATCCAACTCGGGGAACGTACCTGGTGGTAGACAGAACTTCATCTTGGCTCCAGTGTGGGTGTCGTAGTTTACAGCTAGAAGACTCAAACTTGGCGCAACGTTCCGATCAACAAGAGAAGACGTTGACGCAAAGACCTCTTCTCAATGTCGCTTCGGTTCGTCAATGACACGGAGTCGACTCACGTGAGATTTGTCTCCTCGTCCTTCCACCGTGGAATCCACGGACCGGAACGTATAGTGTTGTACTGGATTTAAAATCCTTATCCGGAATGCGCATCCTTTTGTATCTGTTCCTGAGTCTATTATCCGGTGGTGTATGTTGAAGTTTGAAAGTATACACGTCACACATTTCTCGATGGCCAAGATGCTTCTTGTAATCTCTTGACCAAAACGTGATGTTCAATGCAAGAGCTGGTCTTTCACATAATATATTAGTGATGACTACGATAGAATATTATTGCTGTGTGCCTAAGACTTCGGTGCACACCCACCCGTGATCTTCCAGCACATCGTCGTCTCGTACATTGACAGCAGGTTCACCAGCGTAGCCCACACGATGGCGAAAGTCAAGTAACCAACTGTGATGATTCCCATAATACGACTGGAACCACCCGTGCGCTTTAACTCCTGGGTCTCCGCCTTTTGGCGAGGCAGTAGAGGCAGGAAAGCCAGAGACAGTAACTTCATGCCGTAGCAAATCCAGATCGTAATGGTTACATCACGACGCACAATGTACGTGTCAGCTTGAATGTCCTTCAGCCACACATGGAATTGAGCGTTCACCAATTTGGCCATCGAGCGACCGAATGGCGTGGTCAGGTTCGTCGTGGCCGTTAGCAGACCATACAGCGCACCCTCGTGGCCAGCCTCAGCCAGTTCGACGACAACGTAGGTGGCGATCATGAAACGAATACCATCAGGCAGGTACTCGATGACAGGGACACCAAGCCAGAACCACTGGTTGCGAACAACGTCCCAGACAGTGAACATCGTCATGAAGGCGTCAATGGATAGCGCTCCGCACATGGTGATGATGATGATCGTGCGCCAGTTCCAGTCAAGACCATACTTACCCGTGAGAGCAAGCGTTGTAGCGTAGAAAATTGTACCGACGATAGTCATCACACTGTTGTTGAACGGCGTAGCATGGACCCAGTACAGCTTGATGTTGCTCGAAGACACGATGTTAAAGCTGTTAAAGACACCAGAGAAAAACTTGTATGCCACGATCTGATAGATGGCGCACTGTTGCAACATGCCCCAGAACGTTGACATGTACTCGCGGAAGGTTGGCTTCTCCGTTACGCTGTCCTCGTTCAACAGGAACCACGACACGAAAACCAAGGGAGCGCAGATAATTCCTGAGATGAGCATAAGCTGCTGGAACGTGAGTGAGAAGTCAAAGCTACCCGCGTACTCCTCTCCATTCATCAGGAAGGCAATAACAGCGGCACCTACAGCTGTGAACGAGGTCTTGACGGCGTACACTGCAGTTTGCACACGACCACGCTGCTCAATAGGTTCACGTTGAGCATATTCGACTACCATAGCGTCAGCCGCCACCTCGCAGAGCAAGTAGCCGAACGATGCGAGCATCATGGGCACCACGTACTTGCCAGCAGAACTTGATGCACTTTCGTTGATGCTGGCAATTTGTTCTGCTGTCCAGTTTTCTTCATCGATGTCGTGCATCGATGCATCGCCATAGTACGGGTCGGGGACCGACATCGCCGCCATCACGAAAAGAATCGCAACACAAAATACCCAACCGATCACCATGTACGGACGACGACGATAGCCCATGATCGGGAAGCAGTCACTAATCACACCGAAGAACATTTTGTAGCACCACGGAATCTGCACGAGAACAGTTGCGGACACGACGATAGTTCCTTCTGCATTCAGGTATCCCTGAAGTACAGGGTAGATCACACCAGGAATGATACCAGCTAGAAAGCCAACACCTGCGTATTGAGCCAGTAGGCCGATGCACTCCTTGGACAGCAACTTGAGAGGTTTACCCTCACGCAACGCACCATTCTCAAGCTCCGTATCGAAAGGTTTGCCTGGAGATGCCAGACCTGAGTACGCTGTTTCGCTCCGTGTGAGCTTGAGATCGGACAGTCGACTGGGTCGGTCTTCTAGCACCGCCTTCACTGTATCGTCCGTCATCGTCATTGTCGCTTCTTCTGTCTGGCAGCAGGATTATTGCGAAATGAGCTGATCAGTGAAGGTACTCACCGCCAGGATAGGCTACTGTATCCTCTCCATGGGGACCGTTTACCGAGTTGAATCACCCTGGTGATCATCGTTTTGTCTAGTTTCTCGCCTTCGGACAACCTTGAACGGATTCGCTGATCGTGCAGGAGCATCGTCCTCCATCAATCCTGTGTAGATTTTTGCGTTGTCAATACTGCAGACCCACACTTCATGTTGCTTGCGGCAGCACTACCGCCGCCGGATAAGCGATGAGCGACAACTTTTCCAGGTGCCGACGGCGGAGCTCGCAAATCTCTCGAGATTAATTAATCGAGCCATGGCTGGTTCAGCGAACCGCTCACACACCAATTGATAACATTGTCGCCGTCGGATAGACGATCACGCTGCACCAAGAGAGTGAACCTACAGGAGGAGTAAGCATCGACGGTGACGGCTGAGGATTTGGACTTGGTGCACTCAAGTTAATCTACCCGACGGTCCGTTACTCCAGTCGTGAAAAGGATGGGAGCTTCGGACGAGCAGCAGCTCGTACTCCAAGAGGAAGTTGATCCGATCAACTATGGTACTGTGTCATCGGATGCACCCTCTACTACCCCGAAAATTGACGATCTCGAAGACGACGTTTTGAGAGATGGACCTCCCCCCGAACTGCTCTCGCCTGAGGTGTTGGCGTTGTTGATGCAGTACGCTGGCATTGGTTTCGTCAATGGAGTCCTCCCTGCTGTGATTTACCCGGTGTTGCAAGGTTATCTCAATGCTGAAGGAACCATCGTTGTATCTGCAACGGTGCTGGTGCAGCTTCCATGGTCGTACAAGATGTTCCTGGGAATTCTAAGCGACTGTTTTCCACTCGGAGGCTTTCGACGTCGACCATATATGTTGATGGGATGGTTGCTGTGTTGCTGCATGCTGTTCATGATTGCGAGCTTTCCTGAAGCAGCTCCGTACTATGGAGATCCAACGATGCACTCAATCAGTCCGGATCAATGGACGGAGGCTCAACGCCAAAGTATCAACCCCACCGCTCCCGATGCTGCTGGTAACTACATAATCCCTATGATGATGGCGTCGTTCGGATATCTGCTCGTGGAGGTGCCAGCTGATGCTGTGGTGATTGAATATGCGCAACGTGAGCCGGTCAACACACGTGGACGTATTCAGTCCTGGATTCACAGTGTCCGCATGGGTTTCAATGCACTAGGAGCCCTTGTAGTGGCAGTCGCGTTCAACGGCATCGAGTACGGCGGTTCATTTGACTTCTCACTTACATTTCCGCAGATGATGTTCATCCTAGGTTGTCTGTGTCTGCCGCTTGGACCTGCTGCTTGGTTCCTCATTTATGAAGACGAGGTGCAACCTCCCAAGTTCAGTGCATACATGTCAAACTTCTGGGGGATTTTACAGAAGCGAGCAGTGTATCAAGTGGCGGCATACAAGTTCTTCTCGGGTGTCTTCAACAGCTTCAACATAGTATCATCAAGCAATATCAAGTTGTACTGGGTCCATGCTACGCCGTTTAACGCAAGTATCATGGCCATCGTTGGTACTTTTGTGTATGCTAGTACATTGGCGGTGATGGCACAGCGTGGTCTCCATTGGAATTGGCACGTTGCAATCGCTGCCACGGTCATTTTCGGTGTTGTTACGGATGGTATGATGACGATGCTTGTCACTTGGGATGTCATTCGCAGTCAGTGGTTCTGGCTCGGTGTCCCTGTCATTGGTGACGTCCCCCATGCTGTGCGTTTTATCGTAAACAACTACATTGTAGTTGAGCTCATTGAGAGAGGTTCGGAAGGCGCGCTATTTGGACTTTTGACAACCACCAACCACGTTTCCTCTCCTTTCGGTCGAACTACCGCCAAGTTCATCAACGCACGCTTCCACGTCTGGAAAGACGATATCTTGGCTGACACCTACGAGACTCGCCGTGATGTTACCATTACAATCTGGATCTGCTACGGAATGAAGATGGTTTCGCTCATGTTTCTGCCACTGTTGCCGAACCAGAGAGCTGCTACTCAGGCACTTCGCCGTCAAGGTGAAGTGAGCAAGCGTATGGGCATGTGGATGGTAGGAACTTTGATGATCGCATTAGCTTGGTTGACAATGGTGAATGTACTGAGCATGAATCCCGCGACGAAGTGTTGGGCGATCACGGGAGGGTGTGCACCGAAGTCACATCACGCAAAGATGTGGTAAATGTCCAAGTTTTTCATCCATTCATCTCAATACCAAGCAAAAAGTCGATGTCATATCAAAACTTTATCGTCTATGATGTTCTGGGTGTTCAGGGAAGAAGGATTCCTACACAGTAAATTATCGGTGTATTGAACAACTACGATTTTGGTGCACAACCACCCGTGATCTTCCAGCACATTGTGGTCGTGTACATCGACAACAGGTTCACCAGCGTAGCCCACACAATGGCGAAAGTCAAGTAACCAACTGTGAAGATTCCCATCGCACGACTGGAACCACCGGTGCGCTTCAGTTCCTGGGTCTCAGCCTTCTGACGAGGCAGCAGAGGCAGGAATGCTAACGAAAGCAGCTTCATGCAGTAGCAAATCCAGATCGTAATGGTTACATCACGACGAACCAATGTTGTGTCGGCCTGGATATCCTTCAACCACACATGGAATTGAGCGTTCACCAATTTGGCCATCGAACGACCGAATGGTGTGGTCAAGTTCGTCGTGGCTGTTAACAGACCATACAGCGCACCCTCGTGACCGGGCTCAGCAAGCTCCACCACCACATACGTCGCGATCATAAATCGAATGCCATCGGGCAGGTACTCAATCATGGGAACACCTAGCCAGAACCACTGGTTGCGAACAACGTCCCAGACAGTGAACATCGTCATGAAGGCGTCAATGGATAGAGCTCCGCACATGGTAACGATAATGATGGTGCGCCAGTTCCAGTCGAGACCATACTTGCCTGTAAGTGCTAGAGTGATCGCGTAGAATACTGTGCCTACAATGGTCATGAAGCTGTTGTTGAATGGCGTAGCATGGACCCAGTACAGCTTGATGTTGCTTGCAGAAACAATATTAAAGCTGTTGAAAACACCCGAGAAAAACTTGTATGCCACGATCTGGTAAATTGCACGCTTTTGAAGGAGAGTCCAAAATGACGACATGTACTCGCCAAACGAGGGTTTGTCCACAACACGCTCCTCATTTAACAAGAACCACGATATGATGACTAGCGGCGCACAGATAACACCCGTGATCATCATCAATTCCTGGAACGAGAGCGAAAAGCTGAACGAACCCGCATACTCTTCTCCGTTCATGAAGAAAGCGATAACGGCAGCACCAACAGCAGTAAACGAAGTTTTCACGGCGTAGACAGCGGTCTGAACACGTCCTCGTTGCTCGATGGGCTCACGCTGCGCATACTCGACAACCATGGCATCAGCGGCAACCTCACACATGAGGTAACCAAATGACGCAAGCATCATTGGAACCACGTACTTTCCTGCGGAGTTCGGGGCATCAGCGTTGATGCTGTCAATTTGGTCTTCTGTCCAGTCTTCCTCGTCGATGCTGTGCATCGCAGCGTCACCATAGTACGGGTCAGGGATCGACATGGCTGCCATGATGAAGAGAATCGTAATACAAAGCACCCAACCGATCACCATGTACGGACGACGACGGTAGCCCATGATCGGGAAACAGTCACTTGTCACGCCAAAGAACATCTTGTAACACCACGGGATCTGCACCAACACTGTTGCAGACACAACGGTGGTGCCTTCTGCATTCAGGTATCCTTGGAGCACTGGGTAAATGACACCAGGAATGATACCCGCTAAGAATCCGACCCCTGCGTATTGAGCGAGAAGACCGATGCACTCGATGGACAGCAACTTGAGAGGTTTACCCTCACGCAATGCTCCGTTCTCCATGTCGGGCTTAAATGGTTTTGCTGGCGTGTTGTGGTTAGCGTACGATGGGTCATCCGGGTTGCGGTAGATGCTGGAGATTGCACTAAGGCGCTCCATCCCGATGGAGTGTTTGTTCACGTCGGCCATCTTGGTGGGGAGAGGGGTGCCTCGAACCCGACTATTCAATTGTGGGCTCGCCAAAGGGCTGGTTCGGTGGTGCACGACTGGTTAGGTCAACTCCTGCCATGCACGGAATCCGACGGCGGTGCGGGGCAGCATCAACTCCGGTCAAAAGGTATCCAGTGATTGTGCGGAGCGCTATGTCGAAGAGCGGGAGGAATGCCTCCTGCAGTGACTATGCAGCAGACCTGCTGCGTCACTTGAAATATTTAACTCCAGTTTCCCAGGTGACCATGATGGTCACTATCCATCATGTACCAGCCTCGTTGTCTGCAGGTTTGCAACCAGTGCTCCGGCTAGGGATCCTTACGTTGCCACTTTGCATGGTCTCTGATACAGATAACACAGCCTAAGATCGACGTAACCAACATCTGGCTTACTCAGAGTCGACAATTAATTGCCTCCATTTTTAAGTTTAATCTACAGATGCAAAACGATCCTAACTTACAGGGTATCGTATATTTTCATCTTATTTGCTTATGAGCAAGTTGAATGTAATACTATTTTTTACTAATAATTACTTCAATAAAGAGTTTTAGTGTTTGACATAATCAAAATAAAGAGGAAATGAAGAGACGTGAACGTAAGTTTTGATTGGCGCAATGCACACACGTTGAAGCGGCCATCCTCGGAGTTTGGGTAGGTGTGCTCATGGAGACGATGGTAGTGACAGCAGGCTGCCAAGAACACTAGCATCTTGTGATCTCGAGCAGTGATTTCCTACATGTACTCGTGAATCGACTGGATGTGAGGTTCAATGTTTGAGCACGCTTTTGTCCGAATGTCGTACACTGTACCTCTCGAAGACAGGCTGCTGTGAGACCGAATGGAGTGCTCTTGCTTTGACAAGGTGCCTCAGTTTCGTGGTCGGCGCTAAAGCTGAACTGTGTACTGGAGCAGAAGGCACCTGCCGCAGGTCCTGCGTCTTTGCTCTGTAGAGGCTCACATCGCCGGCACCACTTATATTGCATGTGCAGCGTGTGCAGCACGTACACACGACAAGCACATCTACTGGTGGTGATTAAACCTGATCAAGCTCATTCGTCAAGAGTTCACATCAGTGAGGCCCACTTCCGGAGCTGGTAGTGTACGCCACAATGGGAGTGCGCGAGGAACGCAACGCTCTTCTTTCCAGCGATGCGAACGTGGGGATCGTTGCCGTAGAATATGGTGCAGTGCCGAAAGACCAATCCAGTCCACCAAAGTGTGATGCAGACCTCGAAGACGGAGCGCTAAGAGATGGGCCGCCACCAGAATTGTTGTCTCCTGAGGTCTTGGCGCTATTGATGCAGTATGCCGGTATTGGTTTTGTCAACGGAGTGCTACCGGCAGTGATCTACCCCGTGCTTCAGGGATACCTCAACGCTGAAGGAACCATCGTTGTGTCTGCTACTTTGTTAGTGCAGCTGCCGTGGTCCTACAAAGTTTTCCTAGGAGTCCTCAGCGATTGTTTCCCAATAGGAGGATTCCGCCGCCGACCTTACATGCTGATCGGGTGGCTGCTCTGTTGCTGCATGTTATTCATGATGGCGGGTTTCCCCGAAGCGGACCCGTACTATGGGGACCCAAGCATGCAATTCACAAGTCCAGACGAATGGACTGAAGAGCAGCGAAACAGCATTAACCCCGACGCGCCTGACGCAGCGGGAAGATACGTTATCCCCATGATGATGGCCGCCTTCGGATATTTGCTAGTCGAAGTTCCCGCAGACGCCGTAACGATCGAGTACTCACAGCGCGAACCGGTCAACACTCGTGGTCATCTACAGTCATGGATTCATAGTCTCCGGATGGGTTTCAGCGCCTTAGGAGCTCTCGTAGTTGCAGTGGCGTTCAATGGTGTGGAGTATGGCGGCTCCTTCGACTTTTCACTTTCATTCCCGCAATTAATGTTCATCATGGGTTGTCTGTGCCTACCTCTTGGACCTGCTGCTTGGTTCCTCGTGCACGAGAATGAAGTGGAGCCGCCCAAATTCCGCGCATATATGGCAAGCTTTTGGAAAGTTCTACAGAAACGAGCAGTGTATCAAGTGGCGGCGTACAAGTTTTTCTCGGGTGTCTTTAACAATTTTAACATCGTGTCCTCGAGTAACATCAAGTTGTACTGGGTCCACGCCACACCTTTCAACTCCAGTATCATGGCTATCGTCGGGACCTTCACATACGCTGGAACACTTGCTATCATGGCGCAGCGTGGATTGCATTGGAACTGGCACATTGCAATCGCTGCAACTGTCATCTTCGGCGTGGTCACCGACTGCTTGATGACTATGTTAGTGACATGGGACGTCATTCGCAGTCAATGGTTCTGGCTCGGTGTTCCCGTGATTGGAGAAGTCCCGCACGCTGTTCGCTTCATTGTGAGCAACTACATTGTGGTTGAGCTGATTGAACAAGGCACGGAAGGAGCGTTGTACGGACTGTTGACAACCACCAACCATGTGGCTGCCCCGTTCGGTCGCACGACTGCCAAGATCATCAACGCTCGTTTCCACGTCTGGAAGGATGACATCTTGGCTGATACGTACGAAACACGTCGGGACGTGACGTACACAATTTGGCTTTGCTACGGCATGAAACTAGTGTCATTGATTTTCCTCCCACTCCTTCCGAACCAAAGGGATACGACTCAAGCACTTCGTCGTCAAGGAGGTGTGAGCAAAAGCAAAGGTATGTGGATGGTGATAATTCTCATGATCGCATTAATATGGTTCACACTAGTGAATGTGCTGAGTATGAACCCAGCAACAGAATGTTGGGCAATCACTGGAGGTTGCGAGCCAAACTCGAACCGTTAACCACTTCAACTTCAGTCTACTCTATGATTCGTCAATATTTTGTATTTCCAACCAATCAAACATCGGAGCTCCTCACTTTTCGTGTGGTCATGCTGCATGCCATCTCGACACTTCGACCTACATTGACACGTCGAGTGCACGGCTCCGTGTTGCTGCTACAGACTTCCAATAGATCTAGAACTTTGTCCAGCTCTTCACAAGATAATGGTAATGGTCTAGTTCGATTGGCGAAACTCATGGCACAGAAGGGACTCTGTTCTCGACGTGAAGCCGAAGCGTATATTCAAGCTGGAGATGTATTGGTCAATGGAGAACGAGTGCAAGCTGACTGGCTTAAGGTACCTTCTGATAGTGATGTCCGACTGGACTTTCGAGCTCAGAGACATCAGAACAAGAAGGTGACGCTGGTGCTTAATAAACCATTGGGCTATGTGTCATCTCAGCCAGAACCCAACAAGACTCCTGCCGTTCGACTGCTTACGTTCGAGAACGAATGCCAAGACTTAAGTCGAGTCAAGCCTCGGCAAAATGTGGAGCCTGTAAATCTATGGAAGGTGGCGGTTTGTGGTCGTTTGGACGTCAACTCGACGGGATTGTTGCTATTTACTCAGGATGGAACTGTGGCCAAGAAGTTGTTAGACCCCAAGAGCGGAATTGAGAAGGAGTACCTTGTGCGTGTGGATCTCAACTTGGATCCGTTGACGGATGAAATCCTCAAGAAGATTGAGGTGTTGCGTGCAGGTGTGACTTCAGAGGAAGGCATCACTTACCGCGCCAAGTCGGTGGAGATACTCAACGCGAATCAACTACGCGTGATTCTTACAGAAGGCAAGAATCGACATATTCGACGCATGTGTGAACACGTCGGGCTGCGAGTGATGGCACTCAAACGTGTACGCATTGGAGGCGTGAAGCTTGGATCATTGCCTGTCGGACAATGGAGATACTTGCAACCAGGTGATAAGCTTTAGAATGAAGACATACGTTTGTTGAAAGACATCGTTTGAGCAAATACTTTCTGAAGTATTGGCCTACTGGGCGTGAACCAACAACTCACTTGAATTTGTGGAGGCAAGCAGCGTCAACCTACACAAGAAAGTGATGTTAGTTGCTGCAAGTTTCTCGGGGCAGTGTGTAGCATCTCACCTTTTTTTCTTTCGTGAAGAGAACACCTTCTTTCGCCAACATTCTACGCTTCATTTGGATGCGAGGCGAGTCTTCTCCAGTTGCGCCTGCAGCATATATTCACGTTCTTAAGAGCTTTGCATCATTCCTGTTTCACTGATCAAGTTCACCTTGAAAGCCTCCAATATCAAGTGTGGCCGCCACGACGCGGTGACATGGCACCTTTGGTGCGAAAGGGTTCTTCTACAATAGTCAACACAGAACTTAGCTCTTCATGATTTCACGAGCGCGTATCCCCACTTACTCGTAACGCTTGGCCAACGCATCGTGGTCCAGAGTGAAGTGCCTTCGCAACTCCGCCGTATGTGCTCACCTTGCCCGCTGGAATCTGCAGATGCACATTGGTATTGTTCTTGTCCTTAGATTTAAATGTCATCAGCCAGAATGGTCCGTCCGTTTACCGTCGAAATGAGCTCGTATACTCGCGACTCTAGCTCACAGCAACCACAGACGACACCTGTAAAATCTGAACCAACATTATGGTGATAAGACGTCGTTACTACTCACCAAACTCCGTGATCTCTTTGCCACGCCACAGAATGTGCTGCGTGGATTTGGCCTTGCTCTTCATCGTGATACTAGCTTTACGTTTTTGCGTTGTCTTTTCCGGGGCCTTCTTCGCCTTCGTACTGCGAACCGTCATCTGGAGGTAAATTCGATTGTGAGGATTCTTCTACTACGTCCCACAAATTGGCGCCAAGTGATGAAAGTCGCACACGATGTGGCGCCAAGACTAAAAGAATGGCAATACGCAAGACTAGGGACAAGCAATGACAATGAGGACAACCTGACAGTCATTAGATTACAGGCCGAGTCGCTGCTCTCACAGCAAAGATTCTAGAGGCAGTCAACCTTTGAGTAACATTCATCTACCGTCCTCTAGCCTGTTTCTCCTTCCTATCCTGTCGGACGAGAGCCTAAATCAATCTACCGTCTCTCGACCACGATGTCGAGGCTCACCCACTTCTTCTTGGACGGGCCCTTCTTCTGCTTCTTGTCGTCACTTTCAGCAGCCTCCGTCTCTTCGCCTTCTGCAGCCGACACCACGGCACCAGCAGCGTACTCTTCTTCAATCGCGTCATCCACACGGACCTTAACAGTGTGTTCACCCAGCGTCTTAATGGGCGTGGGGAGATCAATGCGGGCCACACCCACAATGAGGTCGTGCTGTTTCTCCAGCATGTCCGAAATGTTCTGAGCGTTCACCTCACTGTGGAGCTTGATGTCCGTCTTGGCAGATGTGTGGCGTTTGAACACCACCTCAATGTGACTGAGGTGGTGGATAATGGCTTCAAGCTCGTGCTCCTTTTCCAGCAGCGTCTCGTCCACTGACTCCTTGTCCACCTTGTACTTTTCACGGTTCGCGTCCGTGGCGTAAACCGCCAATTTCTCAGGGTACAGATAGTTACGCGCGTAGCCCGCCTTCACAGACACTTCGTCACCACGGAATCCGAGCTTGGGCACGTCCTCCTTGAGCACCATATTGACGCGATGACTGGTAGCCACAGATTCAGATTAATGTTAATTTCCAAGGCATTTCTAACGGCATTTTCAAACAAAATTCGAGGTAATAGAGAAGGAGAGATGATAAACGTACGCGAAGGAGCGAGTCAGCAGCTTGACGCCTTGCGGCCGCTGCAGCACCGACACAAACTTCGTCGTGGAACGCGCCAGCATCTTGGAGCTCCCTGTTGGTTATGACAATCAGAGCCACAAAAAGCAGGACACATTTTCGGCCAATCAAATTGAAGAATATGGAAGGGAATGATTGCCTCCTCATCATGTGCAGCACACAATACTTCAAGCAAAATGACGCTGCAGAAGATGCGGAGCGCTAACGCTAAACTCATGCAGACCAATCTGTCGCTGCTTATGGAGATCCGAGAGGCAGATACCGAGATCGATGAGACACGAGAGGAGCTGCTACATCAGTGCAAGTTGCTGGAAAAACGCGGTATTCCAGTCCCACAACAATTTCTGGAGCTACTCGCTGCAAGTCAAGGCAGTTAAGGGTTAAAGACCCACTTAGGGAACCAGAAGCTGTAAAACAACAATAAGAACTCTCTATTTAGGGTTATCGTATTGGTTTAGTGGTGTTTTTGGCAAAAACTTTTTGCTTTAGGGCACATCCTCCCCAACATTTGGTGTAAGGGCTCATACTGAAGAGGTTCACAGTAGTTGACCATGTCAACGCTACTAGTAGAATTCCGATCATACAGAGATCCATTCGTCGACTTGCACCACCGTATCGACGGAGCTCTTGTGTTGCAACTTTCTGACTTGGAAGAAGTGGTAGAAAAGTTAGGGATAAAAGCTTCATACCGTAACAGATCATTATCGTGATGGTCACATCGCGGCGTGTTGTGGATGCATCCGCTAGGATGTCGTCTTTCCAGACGTGAAACTGGGCGTTGATGAGTTTGGCAGCGGTACGTCCAACTGGGGTGGCAACGTGTGTCGTGGTTGATAAAAGACCGAAGAGAGCACCTTCTGACCCCAACTCGATGAGCTCTACGATCACGTAGTTGTCGATAATGAATTGTACAGCGTGAGGGATGTACACGATGATCGGGACACCGAGCCATAGCCACTGGTTGCGTACAATATCCCAAGTGACGAGCATTGTCATGACTAAATCAGTGAAAACCCCAAACAAAACCGTCACGGCGATAGCTACGCGCCAGTTCCAGTTGAGACCACGTTGCGCCATGATCCCGAGTGTCCCCGTGTACACGAAGGTGCCGATGATTGCCATGATGCTCGCGCTGAACGGCGTAGCGTGGACCCAATACAGTTTGATGTTGCTAAACGCAACGGGTTTGAAGTTGTTGCAGACACTGGACAAGAAATCATACGCTGCAAGCTGACAAACAACACGCTGTTGCAGGATCTCCCAAAACCGTGAGATGTAGATGCTGAATTTGGGAGGCTGGATCTCTTCTTCGTGAACAAAATACCAAGCAGTAGGTACTAGCAACAAGCTGATGCAGCCGAGGATGAACATCATTTGCGAGAATGATAGCGAGAAATCGAAGGAACCACCATACTCGACACCGTTGAAAGCACAGGCAACCACGAAAGCACCCAGAGCGTGAAAGCTCATGCGCACGCTGTGAATGCAACTCTGCAGACGTCCACGCGTGTTCGTTGGTTCTCGCTGTGCACATTCAACAACTAGTGCATCAGCTGGCACTTCAGCAAGCAGGTATCCAAACGCCACTAGTGTCATTGGAATCACATATTTACCAGCTGTATCGGGTGCGTTGTGATTGATACTTTTGCGCTGGGCCTCTGTCCATTGATCGGGGTTGGTCGAATGCATGGTGGGATCTCCAAAGTATGGTGCTGTGTCAGGGAAGCTTGCCATCCTGAAGAGCATGGAACAACTAGTTACCCACCCGAGTACCATGTACGGCCGGCAACGATACCCAGCGACTGGAAAGCAGTCGCTCAAAATTCCAAAGAAAACCTTGTACGACCACGGTAGATGAACCAGGACATTGGCTGAAACCACAGTCGTTCCTTCAGCATTGAGATAGCCTTGCAGCAGTGGGTAGATCATGGCGGGTAGCACTCCACTGATGAACCCGACACCAGCGTACTGTGCGAGTAGTCCCAGCACCTCTCTCGACAACAATCGAGGTGGTGCACCAACACGAAGTGCACCATTTTCAAGTTGGCTAGCAGCGGAGCTTGATAATGCAATTGGAACTGGTTTCCATGCGGACTCGTAGAAAGATGTATTGCTGGCGGATCCTTCGCAAACAATTGGAAGGAGTTGCTGCCGTTCGCCTGCAACCATTTGTGCAAGTGCGGTTGAGTCTTAAGACAGAAGAGGATCTCACCACCGGATTTGCTTGACCAAGTGTAAGATTCAGAAGCGAAGGCACGAGGAATCTCCGCTCTTGACGGCTTTCGTACTGGACTGCATCACGCGGTCGTCGCTATTGCTCTTGAGGTGGAGAATAAACTTGACCAATTTATCACTCATGAACGTACGATGTGTGTTTTTATGGGTACTTTGTCGAGTCCATCGTCGTATTCCAGTCATGCTGGCCTTACTGATAGCCTCTTGAATTGTGCATACTCAGTCGAACACGAGTTGTCACCACGAACTTCCAGCTCAATGTTTCCATTCCAGCAACCAGATATTACGCCTTCAAGTGTTGATGAGTCCTCCGACACGCGAAATGACTGGTTACTTGGCCACACGACATACCGAGCTCTGGCTTCTCTGAGTAAGAATATCCCAAGTAGCTGTTATTGTAGTACACACTCATGTTGAGAGCGCCAAAGCTGTGCAGCCTCATGGTCAAAGAATTGTTGACCGACGCATTGACATCCATTTCATAGATACCGTCACTGCATCCTCACAAGTCAATGTGCTGCACTTCTGGGTCCAGGTCCTGGAACTTATTAAAACCCACGAGCGACACAGTGCGCTCAAAGTTGATGTTGCTAAACGATAAACCCATGATGTGTGAATCAATTGACACGAACGAGCAGTCTCGATGAATGTCCCCAGAGAATTGAATCACCAGAGAAGATCATACCAAATCCAACAACAGTGAAAACGTCATCTCGCAAACTATATCTGAAGCGCAGCTTGCAACATATTTCCTGCAACACCGTTGTCCCTAGGTAGTATCAATTGTAGACTAGAGCAACAGCTCACGCTTCCTTGCCCTTGCGCCATTCATAGAGCTGCTACTTTTATACATAAACACCATCTCATGCCTCGAGTCGTTGCAGAACTATTCGTGGTTCAGTGGGGTACTTTTGCAAGACATGCTGCTCATTCATCGACGCAGATTAGAAAGAAAGAGAACATCGACAAGGGGAGGCGACCAAACACAGCAAGCTCAAGTATGGCGTCGACATCCGTGCTCCAGCACTTCGAAGTCTATCAAAAAGCCCGCGTCACGTTTGTTCAGGCCGTGGCGGAGGCTGCCACTCGACCGCAAAACATCGAGGTCATGCAAAATGCTGGTGTCATGCAGCTGCTGCGTCCACTATTGCTAGACAACGTACCAAGCATTCAGCAGTCCGCTGCACTTGCACTCGGACGTCTTGCCAATTACAGCGACGATCTCGCCGAGGCTGTCGTGGGTAACGAAATCCTACCGCAACTCGTGTACTCACTTTCGGAACAGAACCGTTTCTACAAGAAGGCTGCAGCGTTCGTGTTGCGAGCTGTAGCTAAACACTCCCCGGAACTAGCGCAAGCTGTTGTGGATTCCGGTGCGCTCGAGTCACTTGTGCCATGTTTGGAAGAGTTCGACCCGACAGTGAAAGAGGCGGCAGCGTGGGCGATCGGCTATATAGCACAGCACACGGGTGAGCTCGCGCAGCATGTAGTAGATGCGGGTGCTGTACCATTGCTCGTACTTTGCATCCAAGAGCCGGAGGTGGCGCTCAAACGTGTGGCAGCATCCGCTCTAAGTGACATCGCAAAGCACTCCCCCGAGCTAGCTCAGGCAGTCGTTGACCCGGGCACCGTGGCTTATTTGGCTCCATTGATCCAGCACCCGGATGCCAAATTGAAGAGACAGGTGTGCAGTTGTTTGGCGCAGATTTCCAAGCACTCGGTGGATCTGGCCGAGATCGTTGTCGAAGCTGAAATCTTCCCAAACATTTTGTACAATCTCAAGGACATCGACCACACCGTCCGTAAGAATGCTGCCACGTGCATCCGTGAAATCGCCAAGCACACACCAGAGTTGTCCAAGTTGATTGTGAATGCTGGTGGCGCATCCGCACTTGTTGACTATGTCGCGGAGGCAACAGGTAACAACAAACTCCCGGGTATCATGGCGATCGGATACATCTCGGCCTTCTCGGAAACATTGGCACTTGCAGTGATCACATCGAAGGGCATTACCCCCGTCAAAAGTGCGTTGATTTCGGAGCCAGAAGATCATATCAAAGCCGCCAGTGCTTGGACACTGGGTCAGATTGGTCGCCACACGCCTGATCACTCGCGTGCAGTGGCGGAGGCAGATGTGCTTCGCCACTTGCTGGCTTGCATGATTCACCCGAACAGCTCGGACGACCTCAAGATCAAGTCGAAACGTGCATTAAAGAGTATTCTGGCAAAGTGTACGCATCTTCAGGCACTGCAGCCGTTGCTGCGTGACGCGCCTGTGAAGGTGCAAAAGTATATTCTCAAACAGTTCGCTCAGATGCTACCGCACGACCTCGAGGCCCGACGGTCGTTTGTGCAGAATGGAGGCTTGGAATTGCTACAACAGCTCAGCGAAGCGGCTGGAGGCAAGCTCACGGAATACATTCTCGAGATTAACAACTGCTACCCTCCGGAGATCGTCGAGTACTATTCTCCGCACTACTCAAAGACGCTACTTGACAAACTCGACGATTACCAGCCTCAGGTGCGGTAAGCTATTGATTTGGTAAAGAAAACGAGTAGTGCAGGAGCAATTTGTGTTTGCCCGCTAAACTGAGACTTTGCAAAACTGCAGTACATGTTTTCCTAGCATCAAGCGTGATGTCTATGGTATTTGTTACCCCCAGAACCGACGCGGCTATGCCAAACCGCCTCGATCCTGGACAGATCGAGCTTTTCGCCAGTCTGCTGCAGCTTCAACTGCTAAAGCAGCAATGGCAATGCTGAAACAGCAACACCATTGTTGCCGACCCTCGCCAGAGCAAATTACACTGCAGTACCATACCACTGGTATTGCACCAACATTTGCAGCCTGCCGCCGTTGCAGCTTTGCAATGCATTTTGCCTCACTTGTTGCCATCCGGCAGCAACGGCCAGCCCTTCCGCTTTCGCTGGTCCGCTCATTGGCGCGCGACTCTCGCGCAAAGAAGGGCGCTTCGTAACCCCCAAATGGGAAGGGGTGCGCTGAAAACCACCCTTTTTATAGTCGATCACCGGAAATAACCGGTTTAAAAGTTCGGTATCATACAGTACTGACTCGAATACCGCGAATATGGGTCGGATTACGCACCAATTTGAGTAGGGTACGTGCGCCTTCTATGCTGACTTACACCCTTTCGATCCAGCCATTGGCCAATCTCAATCGCCAATCATCGTGCACCTCATAACAACGCAGCACAAGGCCACCGGTAGAGCATCCGCTGGCGACGGCGTGCCTGGTTACCTGCTTGCTCCCATCTAACGCCCGGACCTCCAACACTCGTGGAATCTCTCGACGCTTCATAAGCGAGTAGATACTAACACGATGGTGTACAGCATCGAGGATTCTTCGCGTGAACGCGTGCACTACGCCGAGATCGTACTGGACGACAAATCGCTTCAGGAGCCCAAGCGACTACCCGAAGTGACAGTCGTGGACATGCGCGACAGTGGATTGGCTGAGATGAACAAAGTCTCGGAGCAGACAGCTACTAGCAGCAAGAACAGTTTCTGGTTACTTGCATACTGTTGCATTGGCATCATGGTGTCTTTTACACTGAATGGTGTCGTACTGGAGAAGATCACAACGCATCGTGTACTGGGTGAACTGTCCATGACTTTTGTCTTCTGTGTCTTCAACTCAGTGGTGGCTATTGGACTCAGTCGTGCACGCAAAGAGAAACCATCGACGATGCCTCAGAAATATTTGGTGATTGTGGGAGCGTTAGCATTCGGTTCGACGATTGCGTCGATGGTGGCATTGCGATATGTGACGTACATTACTCGTATTCTGGGGAAATCATGCAAGTCGATTCCAGTTATGATCATGGGAGTGCTACTGGGAAAGAAGTATGCGTTCAAGAAATATGTATCTGTGATTGTGTTGTCGAGCGGTGTGGCGATCTTCTTGTTGGGGACTGCTCATGAGAAACAACATCACAATGTGCACAAGGAGAGTCACAACAGTCTACCGGAACAGGAACGTACCCCTAATATGGTGCTAGGATTCTCATTGCTGGTGTTGTCGCTGATCTTCGATGGTGCTACGGGTGCACTCGAGGACAAGTTTATGGAGGCCTACCACATCGGTGCATTTGACCTCATGTACTACGTCAACATTTACAAGGCTCTGTTTTCAGCTGCTGGTATGGTGGTCAATGGCGAGGTGCCTGTGTTTCTTCAATACGTCGTCCCTTCAATCCCGAACCTCATTATGCTCAGTCTCACGGGCGCCTTCGGTCAGGCTTTCATCTTCTTCACTATCAGCAAGTTTGGTGCTTTAACTACAGCTATCATCGGAACGTGCCGTAAGGTGCTAAGTATCGTGCTTTCAGTGGTCCTTTTCGGCCATGTGCTGTCACTAGAGCAGAATGTGGGTCTAGGTCTGTCGTTCCTCGGCATCGGGCTCAACTGGGTGAAAATGAAGAACTGCTTCGCCAAGTCTTCACCAACTCCAACTGCTGCGGCTGAACCTGTCGAGCTGGACGACTTATCGAAGGAGAGTTTGCTGGAGAGCAGCAGCGACGACACAGCCGACTCGGAATCCGACGAGCAGGATGTGATGATTTCGACCCACGACGAGGAGGATGAGGCGATGTCAGCGGAAACGGCGCGCAAGCTCGAGCTGGTCAACGCTTGGCACCGTCAGACGGCTCGTGAAGCCGAGACTTCGTCGAGTGACGACGACACGTGTGATAGCAACGACGTACCTGCACAGGTCGTGTAGCTACTCCTAGCACGCTTCGCGCCTGTGCGTG
>PCFV01000223.1:0-42423 GCA_002812785.1 Phytophthora litchii | reverse complement strand
ACTCACTTTAACATGAACTCAATCAATGAAAAGGGAAAAACAATACCAACCCAACTCGCTAGTTACCTGCTAGACAACGCTATTTCATCATAGTACGTCAAATATCCATTATTGACAGCTACAATCAGCGCATTCACGAAATAATCTGCGATCACTAAAGGTGTCAAATACGTTTACTGCGTATTCACTAAATAACCCGTGCATATACCTCTTTGGTTTGCCATCTCTAGTCTCAAGTAAGTTTACTGAGCCGTTAACTTCACTCACAAACGCGGTTGCACAAAATGTTAACGAAGTAGTGAGAGGTAGCGTGAATGTCGTTCCATGACATCCACCATATGTGTATTTAGCGCGAATGTTGTTCCATTTGTGTATGTAGCGCGAATGTTGTTCCATTTGTGTATTTAGCGCGAATGTTGTTCGATGGCATCCAAAAACTGCCCAAACGGCAGTTCTTCGAATTGCCAAATTACAGCAGTTTGATTGGCTGTTATTCGAGCTGGCTGTTAACTAGGCAGCATGTTAAGAAAACGTCCACAATGCCTATTCCTGGGACGATAACGCCTATTTTAAGCCTGTCCCTTGGCAGCAACCGAACTCCGGCAAAAATGGCTAGCAAAACGAGCTAGAACTCGGCTCACGATCTCAAATCCGGCAATACGATGCAAATTAATGACCGGGGAAAGATATTGTCCTTGCCTAGACGGGTTGATTCTGAGTTGAATATTACGTCAAAAATAAAAGCAACTCATGCTGGCATCGACAGCAATTCTTGGTAGTATCAGAAATGCCGTAAGCTTAGGTGTAGGTGTAAAGATTTGGTTCTTCGTCAAATACCATGATTCTAAAACCACCGTTGGATGTGGATTATTGGGCCGGACGGCGGCGACATTCAGACCCACGACGACGTCGACGACGCCGAAGACACTGTAGCTTGATCGACACCAACAGATATAGAGATGGAGAAGTTAATCGACTCCATTAGTAGGCCCGAGTACCCCGTCAACACTTCACATGCATAATCTACGCTTCGTCAACTGCGGGAGAGCATAATCAAACACAGTGATTACCTGGAGAGCGGCACGCCTCCCTTGGAAGGCAAGTAGCCTAGGGAGCTTTGTCTACCTGCTAAATGAACTCGCTTCGCAACTTACTTTGAAGCGCATGCCGTCATATTGGACCACTGGTTGTGCCAGTGTTCTCAGTCATGTTCGATGAGCACCGGTGCAATGTACAGTGCATACCGAGACACTCGAGATGCACAGAGCAAGCAAATCGCAATGACGCAGCATGAGATTCATTATGAATATCCCCCAGCTTCAAAGCTTTCGATATACAGCAATTATTGATTTATGACATTGAGGGATGCACGCTCGAACGGGAGCTCAGAATGCACTCAGCGACGAAACCAGCGCTCGAAAACATTGATTACGGGATGCGTAAACTTTACTGACCGGATGCAATTTCGCGCTACAAACCGACGCTAGGGCCCCAGCAAATCGGCAACCATGTAATTCAGCACAATCACGAAAGAACAGAGACACGACAGGTATTACTTCACCGCACTCTTCGTCGGCACTCCTTGACCCTCTGCTTCGCAAAGCGTGGCGCAGGTCTCCGCTATCTTGAGCTCTGTCCTCCATCCCAAAATACAGGCTGGCTGTAAGGAAATTCCATTGGAATGGACGGGATCAGCTGGCGACCAATCTCGATGGCAAGTCACTTTTGCGTTTGCTACCTACTGCGCACCCCGTGCCAGTCCTCCCTTAACAAACCGGGCTCTTAGCACAATTGAAGAGAACTAACACCGGATAACATGAAGGTGGTCGCGCTGTTGCAGGCTGCCATATTTGCGGTCACAGCTCGTGGCGTTGCTGCATCGAACTCTGATCCTGACGTCGGTGAAGGCTACAACTTCCTGCATGACACCGTCGGCGGTGCTACCGAAAAGTTGGTCGGAACGCTCAGCCCCAATGCTCCAGCCGCTACCTCCAGCACGCAACAGAGTTCGGCCAGCGGCGGGTTCTTCGCGCCGTTCGGTACGGATGGACCATCAGAGAAGCTGTTTGAGCGCAACGGAAGTCTCGAGAAAATCGTGCCGATCATCAACGTCGCCGAGGAAGCGCTCAACCAGCCCATTCCGACCAACGACTGGTGGGGCAACCTCATCCACGTTACGGATCTCAAAAACGTGTCCAACTACGCCGCGTGGTCCAACCCGTACGCGGTGAAGCTTTCTCGCGAGGCACCGTACGGACTGCAAACCTGTTACTCGTACACGTACCGGGAGATCGCGCCAGAGATCAATGGCACCGTCAAGTTCTACAACCACTCATACCACAATGATCTGACGCTGTCGTCGGAGGAGTTCTTTTCGTACGAGCCGACGTACGAAGTGTACGAATGGGACGAAGGTGGCGCCAAGTTGCGCACGTGTGATGAGGTGAGCGGTAAATGCATGGACTCGGCACTTGTGAGCGGCATGGCATTCGTGTCAGCCAAGTACGACGGACTCACGCCGCGTATCGACACTGAGCACAGCATCACGTTCGTGGACGACTCGGCACCGGGCAAGTTTGTCATCCACCTGAACAACAGTCAAACATGGGTGTTGTACGCGAGTGACAAGAGTCTTTCGCTCCGGGTGGAGGAATCGGTGGTGTTCTCAGTGAACGCTTCTGGTTCATCGCTTGTGGCGGAAAAGGAATACTCTGGTACGATCCGAGTGGCTCTGCTGCCAGAAGACGCGGCTGATGATACCGTGTACGACGAGTTCGCGTCGTGCATGGTACTTGGTGGTAGTGTCTCGATGGAGTCACGCACGGGTTACTCGTTACACTGGGATGTCGAGGGCAGTACGTGCGAGTCGGTGGGTCTATTGCACTTTGCACTACCGCACCAGGTGGACTCGCTGACCGGGTCTCCGACGAAGACGACGAGTCCTGGAGCTATTGTGCTTCATTCGGCGACGCGAGGTCTCATGGTGGGTCAGGTGACGACGACCCCGACATGGTCTTTCGTGGAACCCGAGGCGGACTTCGAGGTAGACTTCTACCCTGCTCGTAAGCCGTCTCCGTGGATTGTTCTGGAAACGGACATGCTTCGTACGTTGCAGAAGGACATCATGGGCAACTGGTCGGACTGGGACGCCGATAGCTGGTATTACAACGGCAAGTACTTCCAGAAGTACGCGTCGTTGTGTTTGATGGCGGCGGATAGCTCAGTGGTGGGCCCAGACACGACGTTGCTGGGTTACTGTCTGGAGAAGCTGGAGACGATGATCGAGCCGGTACTGAACAACTCACTGTCGCCGCCACTCATGTACGACACGCTGTACCGTGGTCTGATCTCGAGCTCGATCTTCAAGACGGGCAGTATTTACACGGAGTTCGGTAACGGCATGTACAACGACCACCACTACCATTATGGCTACTTTGTGACGGCATCGGCGATTTTAAAGCACCTGGACCCGAACTGGTCTCGCATGCCAGAGCTGGAGACGATTATCTGGACGATGCTGCGTGACGTGGTGAACCCTAGTGCCGACGACACTTACTTCCCTCGTTTCCGTCACTTTTCGTGGTATTTGGGTCACTCGTATTCGCATGGTGTGACATCGATTGACAACGGCAAGGATGAAGAGAGCACGTCTGAGGATATCAACTTCTATTATGGCATGACTTTGTGGGGACGAGTGACAGGCAAAAAAGCTGTGGAAGATCTGGGCAGTTTGATGCTTCGTCTTGATGCCCACGCGATTCGCACGTACTTCCTGATGACTTCGGACAACACGGTCCACCCACCTGAAATTGTACGCAACCACGTCACCGGTATTTTCTTTGACAACAAAGTCTTCTACAATACTTGGTTCTTGGACGAGAAGTACGCGATTCACGGTATCCAAATGATCCCAGTGTCCCCCATCAATGAGTTGGCGCGCACGTCGACGTTCGTGGCAGAAGAATGGAACGACATTCTATCCAAGGAACCGATTGTTGTCGAGGTAAACACAACTATCACGTGGTTGTCGTTACTTCTTGTGAACGCCGCGACGGTGAACCCGATGGAGTCGTTGCACAACCTGAAGAATGCTACCATGGACGATGGTTTGTCGCGGTCCTGGGCATTGTACAATGCTGCCACACGATGCCGAGACGACGTGAACGTCAATGTGACGGCGGCAGCTGAGCTGACAGTTAAAGTCTAAACCTTCGTCGAGGGGACCTGTCAGATTACTGATGTTAAAGGTCTACGAGTTGATGAATTTGGCGTAGTTTGCCATCTCTAGGCAGTTTCTAGGGGGGTGCATTGGAACACTCGCAATGCAAGCTGCTGAGAAGTTTAGGATAAATCCTTAATTCGATTCAAATTTAAGTGTGTTTGCCGGCTTTCATTGAATCAAACACACTTGAGATTGCCAAGCACGACATGACTCTTATCATCATTTGCACAAGGCGTTGCCTGGCCATTTAAAAGTGCTTGAGCACATGCGTTGGAACAACATGCAACTTCTCCGATTGATCAAACGATTCGTAAGAACTGTTTGCCCACCATTTCTCAAACTTACCACACACCATCGTATCCACAAGAAAACCAATCCCATGAAATGCTTTATCCACTGCAAACTACTTTGTACTTCGGAGTATTAGGTACGATTCCACGATGACTCCTCAGAAGGTGATACCATGTACGTACGGTATTTAGTAGAACTGAAGGCATGTGGGTTTTAGTACAAAGTAGTACTACTAGTACACACTGATTCTCGATTTACTGTAGTGATCTCACGTAGCGTTCCGTATCCACCAACATGTCTGTTCATGTTTCCCTATATGTACGTCGCAGCATTACTGGTAAACCGGCTTCACAATTTGTCGCGACAGACAGTGAAAACAGCACAGCCCCAATCGTGCGTACGATGCACGACTTAGTCACTGGCGAATTGCCACAAGGTCGGAAAAGCGTGGCGGACCGCCACTGGCGGCGGAGACGGGGGACTAGGACTATCCAAGTTTCTTGACATGAACAACCCATCGTCATTCAAGTGCTTGCCGCTTACTGCACGCACGCAGTCCTCTCTTAAAACCCTCGCAAGGGTAGCAGAGCGATATGAAGTTTTCGGTGTTGACCTACGCCGCAGTGACCATTACTGTGGTGGCACAGAATGCTGTAGCCACAAGTGATGATCCTGATGTTGGCGAAGGTTTCAACTTTCTTGATGGTACAGTGGCGAGCGCCACCGAAAAGTTGATCGGTACGCTTAGCCCCAACACCCCGGCCGCGACAACGGATACCCAGCAAGGCGCGGTGAGCGGTGGCTACTTTGCACCGTTTGGCACCGATGAGCCATCGGAGGAGCTTTTTCAACGGAATGGCAGTCTCGCAAAGCTTGCTCCGATCATTAACGTCGCTAAGGAGGCTCTCAATCAACCGATTCCAACTAACAAGTGGTGGGGGAACTTGATTCACGTCACCGCTACAAACACGTCGGAGAACTATCCTGCATGGGCCCAACCGTATTCGATATTGCTGCCAAAGGTGGCACCCTTTGGAGTGCAAGTGTGCTACCCATACACGTATCGGGAGATGGCACCCGAAGTTAACGGCACTGTCAAGTGGTACTCGCACGGGAGCCACAATGATTTCACGCTCTCCGCACAAGAGTTCAACGAGTCAAAGCCCAAGTACGAAGTGTACTCATGGAGTGACATTGGTATCAAACTCCGAACTTGTGATTCAGGCTCCGGTGGGTGCATGGACTCAGCACTCTTGAGTGGCATGGCATTCGTTTCGGCCAAGTATGACGGACTCACTCCGCGAATCGACACTGAGCACAACATCACGCACGTGGACGACTCGGCACCGGGCAAGTTCGTCATCCACCTGAACAACAGTCAGACGTGGGTGCTGTACGCGAGTGACAAGAGTCTTTCGCTCCGGGTGGAGGAATCGGTGGTGTTCTCAGTGAACGCTTCTGGTTCGTCACTCGTAGCGGATAAGGGATATTCCGGTACAATTCGACTGGCAGTACTACCAGAGGACGCAAAAGACACAGTGTATGATGAATATGCAGCATGCGTGGTGCGCGGTGGTACGGTGTCGATGGAATCTCGGACAGCTTATTCATTGCGCTGGGACGTCGAAGGTAGCAGTTGCAAGTCGGTGGGTCTGCTGCACTTCGCGCTCCCTCACCAAGTAGAATCAATGAGCGGGTCTCCTACCAGAGGCGCCAGTCCAAATGCTATCGTTCTTCACTCCACTACACGAGGGCAAATGGTTGGACAAGTTTCAACAACTTGGTCGTTTGTGGAACCGGAGGCAGACTTTGAAGTCGACTTCTATCCTGCTCGAAAGCCGACGCCTTGGGTTGTTCTGAAGACGGACATGCTGAAGACCCTGCAGAAGGATATTATTGCGAACTGGTCCATGAATGCGAACAGTTGGTATTACAACGGCAAGTACTTCCAGAAGTACGCATCACTGTGCCTGATGGCAGCAGATAGTTCGGTGGTGGGGTCTGACACAACACTACTTACGTACTGTTTGGAGAAGCTGGAGACGATGATTGAGCCGATGTTAAACAACACGTTGTCACCTCCCCTAGTCTACGAAACACTGTACAGTGGAATTATCTCGAGTTTGATTTTCGAGCACGGATGGCTGTACATGGATTTCGGTAGTGGAATCTACAATGATCACCACTACCATTTCGGCTACTTCGTGACTGCATCGGCTATTCTGAAGCACCTCGACCCAAACTGGTCTCGCATGCCGGAGCTGGAAAGGATCATCTGGACGATGCTACGGGATGTAGCGAATCCTAGCTTGGAAGATCCTTACTTTCCGCGATTCCGGCATTTTTCGTGGTACCATGGTCACTCGTATTCCCGTGGCGTAACACTGCTGGATCACGGTAAAGATGAAGAGAGTACGTCAGAAGACGTTAACTTTTACTACGGCATGACGCTGTGGGGTAAGGTCACAGGTCACAAAGCAGTGGAAGATCTCGGAAGCCTCATGCTTCGGCTAAACGCGCATGCGATTCGGACCTACTTCTTGCTCCAGTCGGATAGCACCATTCATCCTCCAGCTATCACTCGCAATCACGTCACAGGCATTTTCTTTGACAACAAGGTCTATTACAATACGTGGTTCCTGGACGAAGTGTATGCGATTCACGGTATTCAGATGATCCCGGTGTCCCCGATCAACGAGCTGGCGCGTACGTCGACATTCGTGGAGCAGGAGTGGAACGACATTCTCTCGAAAGAGGAAATTGTCACCATGAAAAACAGTAACAACACGTGGTTGTCCTTGCTGCTAGTGAACGCAGCGACTGTGAACCCGATGGATTCGCTGCAGAAACTCAAGAATGCCACCATGGACGACGGTCTTTCGCGTTCGTGGGCGCTGTACAATGCGGCCACGCGCTGCCGCGACGGAGTGGACATCGAGGGCACGGCTACCAAGCTGCAGGTAGCAGTTGACGTGTAGTTTACACTCAGCAAGTTGAAGTTGGAAGAATGATTGTCGCCTTGGAGTTTTCCCCAGGATGCACCACCAACTACTGTACACCAGACTGATTGCACACAATGAGCGCCAACAGCGTGTGCAATTTGCCACTACAGGAGTACATCACAAACTTTTGCAGTGCGGTAGAGCCACAGTGCGAAACGCAATAAATATCTGTAAAAATGGATACTTCGAAATCATCCCAAATATTATGCTAGCATTCTACAAAATTCACGAACATGCGAGTCAAAGATCATGATTTCTTGTCGTGGTTAATTGCTCTGCCAGATTCGCACTGCGCTGAAACCACGCACTAAGTAAATACTAGTAATACCTTGTGTGAATACCAACTGGGAAACAGACATGTGGTTCCACTCGCACAGCTATCAGCATCTGCGGATTGAAATCAAGCGAGATTAATGGCTTCATTCGTTCAGGAAACGGCAAAAAGAGCGTGTTCCACTCTATCAAACAACGATGGTAGAGATCTGCCACCATGTGCGTGAAAAGCTAGGAGGAGCAGCGAGAAGCACAATTGTTGTTGATCTCACATTCGTTTTGAAACGCCAAAGGTGAAATTTTCCACTTCAGTCTAAAAATTGCGCATTCACTGTAAAAACGGCCGGCGCCACTTCACATCTGGTTTTCCTGGCTACGGCCACCACTTACCAGCTACAAGTCGGAGCCCAGGGCCCCATTCGATGCTTTGCGCTGCCCAGAGCTCCATTCAGGAAGAAGCAGTGGAGTCGGACGCAGACGCGGCCAGGAGGATCGCAGGAGTGTAGGGAAGAAGCGATGGCACCAGTCTCTCAGTCGATCAAGAGTCCCAAGGCGGCGCTGAGCCACAAGAAGTGGGGAAATGTCAAGACGTGGACGTTCGCCCAGTTGCTGGCCAGTTCCTTCGCCAAAGTGTCGCTCGAGGACGCCATGAGGAATGGTGGCAACTCGCCAGTATTGACAATCGAGAAGAAACAGGTCAAGGAAAGGAAGCAATCGACCAGTAGTGGCAATAACGACTGGGACTGTTCCTATAGTTGTCTCAAGCCCCCGTCAGCGGTGTCCTCGTCGAGTACAGTGACGTCCGAGGTGGACACGAAATCATCGGGTGGCAATAACGACTGGAACTGTTCATTCAACAGTCTCAAGTCGATTCCGCCACGTCCGACGATCTCGGCGTCGTCATCCTCTAGCACGTTGCTGTCGGATGCAGAGGTGGGTCATCTACGATACTCAATCGAAGACTTGTTGGAGCACGAAGAGACTGTGGAGGAAGTGTCAGAAGAAGAAGACTCGGTGTCCTGCCGCGACCCAACACGTTACGTGTTCGACATCGTTCGGATCATCGGATCTGGGTCTTATGGCACAGTACTGCTGTGTCGCTTGCGTGCATGCCCCAACCGTCTATTTGCGGTGAAAGTGGTGTACAAGTCGAAGCTGGGCAGCATCAATGGCTTGGATGGGGACAGGAACGCCACTCGTGAAGCAAGACGCTTGTTGACAGAGAAGAAGGTACTGAGCTCAGTGAGTCATCCCTTTATTACCAAGATGTACTGCTCGTTTGAAACCCCGGACGCGCTGAACTTTGTGCTCGAGTACTGTCCTGGTGGTGATATGTACTTCTTGCTCGAGAAGTTTGCCAAGAACCGCCTTCCTGAAGATCACGTATTATTCTACTCAGCTTCCATTGCGCTAGCATTGCGTTATCTTCACGACCGTGGCATTTTGTACCGGGATCTTAAGCCGGAGAATATATTGCTGGATGAGGCAGGTTTTGTACGTCTTGCTGACTTCGGCTTTGCGCGGGAGCAGATGCAGCGGTCAGAGCAAAGCTGCACTAGCTTCTGTGGGTCCGCGGACTACATCGCTCCCGAGGTGGTGCGTGGCGCTGGCTACGGTTTAGCAGCAGATCTTTGGAGCTTCGGTTGCGTTGTGTACGAGTTGCTCACAGGGTACCCACCATTCTACTCACCGCGCGATCGGGCATTGCTATTCCGCAAGATTGAAGAGGAAGAGCCCAACTTTCCAAGCCACTTCTCGCCTGATCTCTGCGACTTTCTCTCTGGGTTGCTGTGCAAGGACGCAGATCAGCGTCTAGGCAATGGACCCAACGGAATGCAAGAGATCTTCGACCACCCGTTCTTCGCAAATATAAGCTGGCACCGCCTCGAGACGAAGCAAGTGGCTCCGCCGATCGTCCCGAAGCTGTCGAGCGAGTTGGATACTTCCAACTTCGAAGACCAGTTCACATCGCAACAAGTAGAAGGCCACCTCGTTTATGAAGAGCGGGAACCCCAAGGCACTGTGCCTGACGAGGAAGATTGTCACTTTTACTTTGGCGACTTCGATTGGTGTGCTGATGCATCTCACTTCCAATAAGCACGAATTGTTGCTAACAGCAAGAATGCTATTTTATCGCATGTGCATACGAGAAGGCTAAAAGATGCAAATAAATTAAATGTTGTTGGGCCTACACGTGTATAACAAATTCACTGTCTGGTATTTGAGTGTGATGCTCCACGCATTGCTGCAGCCATTCTTTCGTCACAACTCGAGGTTCTGGCAAGCCTTGATGGCGCAAATTCCTGATCGCAGGTACAAGTTGCTGCACCTGGACTCGATCTGTGACAACGACGTGGGTAACATTTGAATCAATTTCCTGCGTTACTATGCCTCCATAGAGCCTGAGCTGCTGTTCGAGCAATTTCACTTGCCCTATTGAGAGAGCATCCGCGGGCTCACCCAACGATAAGCTGCAGCAATCTTGAAAGTATATCACACAATGGGACAGGAACGTAAACTCGATGTCCATCGCTTCCGCCTCTTCCATCTCCAGATCTTGTATTTGAATCTGCCAAGGCAAGCTTTTTGGGTCACAATCGGGAATCTCCCGCAAAATACGTTGCAGATCGTCTGGAGTAACACGTTCTGTGAAATGATCTCCATAGCGATCATATTCTTTAGCAAGAAGCTCTCGTTGAAAATCGGTCGCGAATATAAAATCGCTCGCTTTCAAAGGTACCAATCGGGATGCTGCCACACAATTGAACACCCATGTGATGTGCACAATGTTGAACAATCCTTGCTTCTTCAAATTCACCACCTTGAATCCAGCATCTCCAGCGGCAATGACATAATGCGTGGTCCCGGCTATTGGATTCTGCACGATGGTGCCACCGAAAGAGTGTAGCAACTTCTCAACAGTTTGTTTCGATAACTGATTGGTGTTCTTTTCGATAATACCATTTGGAATCGATGATAGAAGAGTTGGTGGAGGCATTTGGTATTTCCCGGGCAGTACGCAAAATTCCTTTCCTTCCAACACATTTCCTTCTTGCTCAACGCCTTCCAAGTCCGCTCGGGAATACTCTTTAATGACCCCGTTAGGACGCTGAGCTGAAATTGCCAATCGCTTCTTAATTGTACGTTTTGCTGCACTTTTCTGCCCCAACGCGATTTTAGAAGCACGCTTAGTTGAGAGACTTCCGCGCACCGCGTTTAGATCTTGAAGGTCAATGCACTGATACCATTCCTTGTCGTTGCGAATTGCTTTACACCGCGGAAAACGGATTGTAAGTCCTGTCTTGTACAGCGTTGTGAATGACAATTCAAACCCGTAAACTTCAAGAATCTTGGAGTGGCGTGGATCAATCCAGACATCAGGTCTCAAATCACTCTTTTGCGGTTTCCAGCCGTTCAAATGTGGCGGAATGTTGTTATCGTCCCATGGTTGCCAGTACGGCTCCAGCTCTTGGCGCATTTGTTCCAACTCTTCCCGATTGTATCCAGTACCAACTTTGGCAAACGTATAAACCACCGGACATAGAGCACCTGGTTTTATTGCTTCTGCCGCTTTTTTCTCATCTAGTGAGTGTGCAAGTACACCTAGCAGAAAAACTGACACGTTGCCACTGCGGCGTCGTCCAGTACCATAAAATCCACCGACAATGACAGTATCCAGGTCTGTTGACATTCCCGCATAATCTGGCTTTAGCTTCAGCCATTTCTTGGTCTTTCTACTGCTTTCTCCACACATATAATGTGCGTTCAGGTCTTTCATAATCACACCCTCGCCGCCGTTTGAAACCTGCCGATCAACCTCCGCCATAACTTTTTCATGTCTTTCTTTCGCTGACTTGTCATTGACAATCTTTTGCTCAATAATAATGATACGATGGCCCAGCGGTTTCAAAATACGGAGCAACAGCTTGCGTCGCGCGTGTAGCGGTAGACCCATAACTGCGCTAATCTCACCAGGGCCTTTAAACACTTCATGAATCAATTGTTCAGCTTTTGGACTGCCTCCAAGGTAAACTACATCCCACACCACGTAGCACAACCATCGGTTCGTTGCCTCCCCCTTCCGTGCTGCATTAGCTGTATTCTTTAAAAGTCCAAATTCATGAAGTCGGTACTCGGTGTTGTCCCACACCATCATTTCTCCGTCCAAGATACAATCCACTCCAGGCTCCAGTTGCGACAACACATGCGGTTTAATTGATGGACCATAATTCTCTGTGTAGTTAATCCCATTTCTCGATATGAACTGGACCTCCTTTCCCTTAACATGACACGTAATTCTCTCTCCATCTAACTTGGGTTCCATGACAAATACATCCGCATTAATCTCACTAATACACTCCCCAAAGTTCACTCGTTTCGCGAGCATTGGTGTAAAAACTTGAAACGGCTCAAGTTGAGGCACATATCTCACCGCCGAATTTCGCAACTCTCTACACACCTTACGCAGATCATTAGTATGATTATACATCTCCATTGCATCTGGATGAATAAATTTCAGCACACGTTCGTGTCTCAATCCAATCTTGAGGTCTTTCAGCACCACTCGAATTATCCACTTCTGCTCGTCAGCGGAATACTCCGTTGCCAATTTCATGAACACTTCCTTCCTAGCTGCATTGCTGTCAGCTTGCACCAATTTGTTCAGTAACTCATTGACATCTTGGAGTGTATGTTGTTGCTTGGATTTAGTCCGCGCGCTCTGATAAAGCATGACGTCGAACAACACAGCAGCAAAGTCCCCAACCGACTTGCTATCCACGATCTTCGGGTCATTGAAATGCTCCAGTCTCTGCGCGTCATTGCTGATAGGTGCTAGGCCTAGTACGTTGATGTAGATCTTGACAATCTTCTTCTCTTTCAGCATATACGTGCGCTCACGGTCCAATTGCGGCAAGACTAGCCGAATAAGCGGGAATAGGTCGTCTCCTCCCACCTGGGCGCGCAGATTGGCGCTAAATAACAGATCTAACTTGGAGTCGTTCTTGCGTGTGGTCTCCACGGCCTTTAGCACGGAACAGAGCGCCGTGAACGACAGTCCTAGAGCCGCACTCTGGTCCAATGCGAACACATCCTTCTCATGTGGCATCTTGACAAGTGCGGACTGGAGAGACGAATTTTAGCTATGGAAAGTAGGTATCAGACAGATGGGTACATAGAGTGTATTCATGCAATTAGCAAATGGGTACACAATGTTTGGGGCCAGATGGAGAAGTGTCCGGCGTATGTAGTTGGGTACGAACCTCTTCCGTCACGTAAGGCCCGACATTTAGCAAGTGTTTGTGATGCTGCTTGGTGGAATTATTGAGGTCGTGAGTGCGGCGTACGAGTTGTCGACGGTGGTGACGGATGTAATCCTCAACTACGAGTACATCAACCGCAACTGGGTAGAGGAATACATTTTGTCTATTGTGTTCCTCGTCGTCAGCGGTGTCGTCATGGGTTTTGTGGGGATCGGAATTGACGTGTTGTACCCGAACCGATTTTCCTACAACAAAGTGAGCAACAAGTTACTGGGGTTCTGTATTGGGCTGCTACAAATGCGCGTGTTCATCGAGACCATCTACACCGTCGTTGCGCGTATTAAGAGCGAACGAGACGATAAGCCTCAACTTAATGATGCAGAGCCAGTCGAGAGTGCAGATGGATCAAGGACGCTCGCGGCGGACGGCAACATTGTAGCTGGGGCAAGAGAACAGTCGAAGCAACTGGCGAACGGACTGTTGTACGCTACGTTCATTCAAGTCATCGTGCGTGATATCCCCCTGTTTATATTGCAAGCGAATGCCACGATTCATTACCGCAAGTGGAAGTTCATTGATATCTTCACAGTGATCTCAACTTTCGTGACACTGACACGCGGCACGGCAGCATATGTGGCTAAGGAGGACGGCGGTGGTATGAAATTCTTGGCGTTTGTATTCCTCGTGGGGCAGTTTACATTCCGTTTGGGTGCAATTTTGCTGCTGGCAATGACGAAGGGCTTGACAATCCTCTTATATGGATTAGTGATCACGTTCTTTGCCATCCTCTCGACTGCAAAACTACGCTTGGCACACCCGAGTCATCGCTTTGCTGATCAGTTGCCACGAGCGATTATCTTCTTCCCATTTTTCACGTTGTTTGTTGTGGATGGTTCGAAACTGACTGCTCAATACGGCTCAGCAGTTCTCGCACTACGTAGCAAGAAACTACTATGTATCCACCTTTGGCGATTTCTGGAGAATGTCGTCGGTATCGTCCTGGCGATTGCCATTCCTCGTTACACCGACTTTGGTGTCAGCTCCAACACTACCGTAGCTGGTATCGGAGTGGTTTGCGCTGGCATGTACTTAGCAGCAGGTGCTGCCTTCTACTGTGCTTCTAATTGTTGTACCAAGCATGACTCCAATACCCCCGAGGCCAACAATGGAGCCACAGCCGAAGTGCCGTACTATCTTGGAAACGTTAACAACCTGTAGACATCAATCAAAGTCCTTAATAACGTTTTGTCTGCGACTATTATCGGCCATGTCTTTGCCCTCCGAACAATCCCTTTCCACTTATCAAACTCTTGGTGGTCTTGCTGCATCACTGATGCATTCTGACGTGGAGATGCTATCGGTGCAGCAAAAGCGCGAGTTCTTTAATCAGATTGAGGAATTGTTGCGTCCTATTAGGCATCGACGGCCAAAGCCGCGAGAAATTGTTGACCAAACGACTACAAGCTTGAAGGTGACACGACACCAAGAAACGATTTCTTCCACCATTACTGAGAAAGACCGTTTGCCAACAGAACGACAAAGCACTGAAGCAAAAGAAGTGGTGGAAATGCGCGACCTAAAGAAGCTGGGGGCTTTGCAACCAAAGAAGAGATCAGCAGATTGTGAAGCTAAAGCTACTAAAAAGTCGAAAGGTGCAACAGGAACTCCCTCCGTTAACCCGAAAGCGCAATTGTTGCAAGGCAAGCACATTTTGTTGATCCCTATCGGTCCCGACATGGGTCGAAATCGATTGGAGATTTTGCAGGGTATGGTGAAGAAACTGGGTGGAACCGTGGTGGAATCACACCTAAGAAGAACTGCAGCAAAAGTGAAGTGGGATGAGGTTAATGTAGTTATTGCCAGTGCTCAGTTGAAGCAAGACAAAGTGATGAGGTTCATGCATGTTGAAAGATTCCCAACGCCGAACGTAGAGGTATACACTCCAGAATGGCTGGTGTATTTACGTCAAGAGAAATAGTTCCCACCCGCTGGAAAAATGCTGACATGGGCCGAGCAACAGCAAGTTCAAGAAGAAGCAGAGCAACACGAACAACACTGTGAGGACGTGGCACAGCAGCTAGAAGAAAAACGAATTCGCAAAGCTAAAGGTGATGACAGTGACAGTGATGAAGGTTCCAACTCGGATAACTCAGGCACGCGAGGAATTGTGCGGGCCCAACCCGTTGAAATTAATAGTGAAGAGGTTCGTGAGCAACAAGCGGAGCTAAATGAGAAGAACCGCAAGCTGGTGGAGGAACGCACACCCATTTTCTTCAAAAACAACCCAGGATTTCGGCCTATTAATGAGGCAGCGGTACCAGGTTCCAAGAAAATACAAGGTGAAGATTTCATTTGCCAACGATCATCAGGTATGTGGATGTCGCTTTCGATGGCGTAGTCATATGTGTGGTTATTATGTGGTTTCTCCATGATGCAATGCTGATTGTCATTACCATGATGTATCTACAGCGGTTCAACAAAACCTCAACGCGCATTTAACGGACCCCCTCGAGGATATGATGGAGTTCCTGGATGTCGAGCGGGATGTATGGCGACAGTACATGTACAAGGTAAATGTTTTAAAGATTATACGGTTCGAACTGTAGTGCTAACCTGTGATGGTTTCCCATGCAGAAAGTTGTGTCGAGCCTGAAAGCCATGCGTCATCGTGTTTGCAGTGTGAAAGATTTTAAGGACATGCATTGGGTAAAGGGGCGTTTGAAAGAAAAAGTGATCGAGATTCTCGAGACTGGTCGATTAGCTAAGCTTGATGCAAAGAAGAGCAACCCTCGACTGTGTGCTCTGGTTGAGATTTCCCGAATCTGGGGTGTTGGCCCAGTCACAGCGGCAAAATTGTACGGTCAAGGGTACAAGTCAGTGGCCGCTTTACGAAAGTCTGAAGTTACTAAAGTGCTGACGGCGCAACAACAAATTGGAGTAAAGCACTACGAGGATTTTCTGACCAAGATTCCCAGGTACACTGTTTTTACCACTTTAGCTGAAGCACTCTTACAAATACTTTCACTGTATACGCTTTGGTTAGAGCTGAAGTACGTCAGATCGAGCAAACTGTGGTGGACGAGGTTCACAAGATGATACCAAACGCTATTGCGCTGGCTTGTGGATCGTATCGTCGTGGCAAACACTCGTCCGGCGATTGTGATGTTCTAATCACCGATCCAGACGCTGACACGTGCAATATTCTGCCTGAACTGCTGAAGCGTCTGCACGCGACAGGTTTCCTCACTGGTAAAATTCGACATTTAAATCGTTTTGTGGTGGTCACTAGCTCATATTAAGAGTTGATGTGCAGACGACCTGACCCATTTTCAAAAGCAATCGACTGGTGGTTGTGATACGTACATGGGCGTATGCCGTGTTTCCAAGGTTTGGCTACTGATCCGCAACCTTGATATCCTTGCATCTAATTTATGAATGTGATAGGATCTCCCGTATCGCCGCCTGGATATCAAGATTTACCCACGGCATTTTTTCGGCTTTGCTATGTTGTACTTTACTGGTAGCGACCACTTCAACAGAAGCATGCGACTTTTTGCGAACAAGAATGGCTGGAGTCTCTCAGACCGCGCACTCACTCGTGTGATGCGAGTGAATGGAACTAAAGTGCGGATTGGCGACAGTGTCATCTGCGAATCTGAAGTGGGCGTGTTCATTGCACTGGGGCTTGCATATAAAGACCCAACTGAACGCAATTGCTTCGACATCAAGTTTGTCGAAGAAGATGAAGCAAAAGCCAAACCACGAGACTCGACGAAGCTGGTAGCGATTAAAATCTGAACAAATATGTTCAACATGGATTGAATAAGTTTCGTACAAGTTGACGCGTATTTAGTCTGCTTCAAATAGTAGGTCAAATAAGGTCTATATAAGTATCCTGATTCAAGACATTGAGCACAAACCATACTTAAAGATGCCGCTGTTTCTCGCGAATCTGGCCATGGCCAGCTACTTCCTGGCGCTGTGTTACGTGCTCATCACTGCCATGACGGTAAACAAATATCTGGAGGTGCGCGGCGTGCTGAAGCGCCATCAACACACAACGTGGAGCACCGTACAGTTGTTGATCTTGAGTGTGGCACTTGGCTCCTTCTTCCGATCGGCCACTTTCTCCACGCTGTGCATCTTGGACTCGCAAGCCACAGCGGATTTACCCACTGGTATATCAGGCAACAACCCATGGACGCATGGGAGTCTTCCACCAGCTTACGGGGGAGAAGACGAAGAGGATGGAGGTGCTCAGCGGGACTCAACAGGAAGCCACGCCCAAGCAGAACTCGACTTCTACAACAAAGTAGTCGCTGTGTTGTTCAATTTGCCAGATTTCCTCTTTGTGTCGTCGTATTTGCTGTTGGTGTTGGTGTGGGCCGAAGCTTTTCAGTCGGTAGGATGTGAGCTGTTGGCTGAGATGAATGTTGAAGTCTAACAAATTGTGGCATGTTCCTGTAGTCACGACGCCATTGGTTTTCTGCTGCAGTTTTCAGAAGGAAGTGGATGATCTTTTACTTGGTCTTCAATGGAGGACTTTATTTGACGCAGCTGGTGCTATATGCGAGTTTGTTCCTTTACGACAAGAACGGGATCTTTGATGACGAAAAGCAAGATCGTCTTAGTGTTGTACGTTTAGTATGTGGGTTGAAGTGGCTTAAATATGTACTTCGTAGTAGTTGTTAATGTCTTTTACTATGCAGATTCCAGCGATGATTTTCTACTTGGTCGCAGCTGCAGATTTGTTTCTTCCAATTATCATCTTCTCGACATGGCTGTACCTGACGCTGTCACTGTCGGGTTTTCCATTCAAATCACAGTCTGCCCAAGTTCGTCTTCAACGTGTTGGTCGACTTGTTATGGCTTGGAGCTGTGGACGTATCCTGTATAGTGTTATGACGCTGCTCACTTTCACCAAGGTAACTGCCACATTTAGTCCTAAATGATTTGGTAGCTCGTAGACTCATTATCTTCTTTAATTCTGGTTATGATCAGGGTTGGTTCAACGTGCATCGCGAAAATGCTTCGGTATGGCAACATAATCGTTTACCATTATATTGGACTGTGTATAAGCTACTAACTGGTAATGATTTAGGCACAGGCAATGCTCCTCGTTGGAGTGTTTATTGCTGCAGAGCTAATCCCCATCTATTTGACACTGGACAAGCGGTTGCTTGCAATGCTATCCGTGGAGAACTACGAACCTCTCTTAGAGAGTTCTGACATTTACCGTTAGTTGTTCGTTGAAACAAGTGATATTTATCGACAAGTGATATTTATCGACGACAACACCACCATGAATGCGCTTCTTGTGAATTCCGGCAATTTTTATGCGGTCTTGGGATGGATGCAGTACGGATTCAACTGGAACAATGAAGTTGGTACTGTATGGGATATATGCAACGCGAGTCAACAGCCCCCATCGTAACGCCAGCATGGTTAATGTTCATTCTAGACCAGCGCGAGATTTCTCCAAAATCTACCTTCCAACTGTCTTTTGTTGTGTCAAGAGATAAATAGAGCAGCAAAATCATACAGCTAAACAGGAAGTAAATTATAAGCGTGTACGTCGAATACTGGCGCACTGATAGCCTTATGCTGTCAAAACAAAAAGAAGAAAATATGCTTAGCTGCGCTGGGCCTCGTTGAATAGGAGAAAAGTAGCTGTAATCCTGCATCTCTGTTGCGGTCCTTCTGCCTTCCCCTCTTGTGTCGAACATCAACTGAGCATCTGGCACCGATGACCTAAGTTGCTGCAAAGTCGAACATGGGGCGGATGACCAGTGACTCCCAGTCCACAAGTTGGAAGTAGGACTCGAGCATGGGCAATCGATTGCCTGCAACTGCAGAAGTACTACCGTACTTGCCTCGGATCGAAATGTCAAACCCGCCCTGTGCATCCACACGTCTCGCAAATTTCCACATGTAGCACTCGTCAGTCCACACCAAGTGCTGTGCATCATTAGTGGGCGGCACCACCGACTTGCTGATGATGGCAAATGTGTCCTTATCAATCGAAATACGGCACACGAGTGTCATCGCATGGCGCGGGAAGCTCTCGCCAATAAATTGGTGAATGTTGCGAGTCAAGTACATGTTGTCGTTCAGCTTTTTCAAGATCTGATTTTCATAACAACACAACGCCCAGCATTAGTCCATTATCCCACCTAAATCAACAACCAACCCCCACACAGTTTGTTACGTACGCAGAATTTGCTTCGTCGGCGATGCAACAGCTCTTGCTTGGTCTCATCATGGAACATCGCCCAGGTTTCGTTAAAGACGCGAGCCATGTCCTCACCCACGAAACCCTTCTCGGAGAACGTGTGCATGTACATCGACTTGGACTCGCGCTTGGTCTGCCAGCCCATGTAGGTGGCAGCCTCACCGCTCACTTGGTACTCCATCATCTCCATAAATGCCTCACGGGACGTCTTCTCCAGTTCCTCATCGGGCGGGTACTTGACATTCTTCATAAATTGGATGCTATCGGTCGACGGCTGATAACAACAATTGCATAACATTAGCACTCCATACCAACCAAGTCCCAGCATCAATATCTGTGTTGTACGCACCGGCATAGCCTGTTGAATCTTCTCTGCGAAGCGCTGACGCTTACGATTCTCGCTCAGTAAAAACTCCTTCTGACGACGCAGACACTTGGTGAGCTCCATGACCTCCACGTACTTTTCGATCTTGCTGGAACGCTCCAGTGGCAAATTGGACTTGTCCTGGTTGGCGCGGGCCGCAATGCGACTGGCTAACACGTTCTCCAGACGCACAATTTCGGTTCTCATTTGCTCATTGTCAGCCTGTTGACATCGACAACAGCGAGGTTAGTATAGAAGACGAACAGGCGACGGATGGAGGCTATTGCCACCGCAGACGTACGCCAGCCGTGGTCTTTGAGTACGGGCGCGTGGCGAGGCTGCTGTTGTTGGCAGGACCGTCGTACTGGTCGTCGCTGCCGTTGTTGCCCAGCAGTGTGAGCGCGTACTGGTCGTTGCCGCCGAGATCCAGCGCCATGGTCGTCGCGTCGCGCTCGGGTCGCTGATCTCCTGTAGTTGGTGGCGAGCGGCAGCGGCGTCCTGTGCTCTTCCTTCGTCGGTCTCTGTCTCCTCTCCCTTTGAGCTCATTGTGTTAAAACTGCAAGATCGAATAGTCGCGGATATCATATATAATGAAACGAGGTCAAGACATTTTATTTGTATGTGGAGAGACTGCTGCTTACGAATAGTCGCGGATATCATATATAATGACACGAGGTCAAAACATTTTATTTGTAAGTGGAGAGACTGCTGCTTATCATCTACCTGTTAGAATGCATATTTTTCCCGGACGTTGCGATTTTATTGCTTACCAAGTTGTGTGGTGTCCACAACTAGGACATTCCGAAATCGGATATCCTCAAGTAGGAAGCGTCGCCAGATGTCCATCCCCATCGCCCCGTCTGCGGCATTCGAAGCTCCTCAGCGGACGCGCTCTCACGTCACTCCGCGATTTCGAGCTCGAGCCAACAAGCTCCGTGTTCTCAGCTTGGAAGCTCCTTCGTCTGCTCCAGCCATTCCAGCAGCTACTTCACGACGCATGGGCGACGAAAAGAAGAAGACGTCGCGGTCGCCGGTGGCCGCCGCAGTCTACGGCGGTGCGTCTCGGAGCTCGGACAGCTTCAACATCCGCAACATGCACCCAAGTCGATCCTATATGAATGGAGACTGACACACATACACTTTTCTGCTATTCAGGACCCGTAGACAGCAGTGACGGCTACAACTTGGAAACTGTCACGCCGCTGAGCATGGATGTCGAGTGGGACCCGTACGTCCAGCGCAAACAGTACGGTGTTGGCTTGCAGCCCATCGTGGTACGTGGAACTCAAATCAATTGACATGAGTGTGGTGCACTCACGTTCAAGTTGTGTTGATTGTGACTGCGTACTCAGGGAGTGCTCCGCAACGACCGGACACCGCTCAACACTCCGTACACCCCGCAGCTCATGAAGCTGCACTTGAAACGGCATGAAGAATACGATGAACGAGACGAGTATATCCAGCGCCCTGGCAAGCAGCTCGTGACGACAGTCAAGTCCAAGATTGTGCTTGTGATGCAGCCTGTGCACAAGATTCGGTGAGTTCTATCGCCACGTAGGACTATCTCGTGCTGACGTGGAATGTTGAGCAGGGCGGTAGTGGGTTGTGTGGTGACGGCAGTAGTGCCGACATTTGTCCAAGAGACTACATTGTTCTCAAAGGTCTGGCGCTGCCGCGAGTGTTGCATATTCCGCAGCTATCTAACCGTTTGTTTCACGTCTAGGTGCGCCCGTGGATCGTTTGGCACTTCACTGCGGTGGTGTGTGTGCCCTTTGTAATGCTGCTGAGTCCGATGCTTATCGCCCTCAGCATCTGCACGTCGCCGATTTGGATTTCTGGTATCGCGGTTCTGTTCGTTCGCTTGCTCATGCGGAGTCACCCTCCTATCGAGGACGAGTTCAGTCCCGATCCTGAAGAGGAGGAAGAAACGAGTCCGCACCACCCAAATTCGATGTACCGACGTGCACACCTCACCAACAACCACGGCCAACGAGGATACGGCTAAACTACCGCCCGGTTCCAAGCTACTAGCAGTTAGTGATTTATTTTCCTGGTGTGAACCTCCAAATAAATGTTTGTTGTTGCTGAAGCATCAGCTGGCAAGTCCACACGTAAAGCAAGTAAATGCTAACTTGCTAATTGTTTAGACGCCTTTGATAGTCACGACCACAGCTCCAACCACAGTCAACGTTACTCCTGCCAAGAATTCCTTTGTGAATTGAAAGAGTTGTGCAGGTACCGCTGTGCCCCTGTTGCGTTGTGACTGCGAGTCAACCTCACCAAGCGAGTCGTCTATCTCCGTTCCAGCTACCGCATGCGCGCTAGAAGCAGCAGTCTCAGGTGCTGTGGCCTCGATTGGATACGCCTCGTCGTCCGAGCGGAGGTGCACGTCCAACATGGAGCCGAGGAAGTCCGTGATGGGCACATCGTCAATGGCGCGACCTAAGATATCCGTTCGATAATCAGGCGTTGACAGAAGCATCTTCGGGTCGTAGAAAGTGAACAGGTCTCGGAGGGTCCCGCTCGAGCCGCCGACCTTCATGCGCTGCAGGTAGTCAAGCGTCGAGAAGGTGAACCGGTCGATGACCGAGAGTCCCAGCTGCAAGAAACGAAGGCCTAAGTCAGCACACAGCAACGCTACGACGGTGGCTCTGTTCGACAAACCTCGAAGTCAGAATGGTGGGCGTACGAGTTCTCGCCCGTCTGCGAGCTGCCGATCGTCACAACCTTCGGGGACTCGAGCGCGTTCGACAGCGAGCCCGCCTGGCACGTGTCGACCATGAAGAAAATCTCATTGTAGCTGTACACAGAGGTTAGTCTCGGCAGTGCCATTGCCACGAGTAGCAGCCACGCACCGCTTCTTGACGTGCATTTCCTGGATGGAATCGGCGAGGTCCTGACTTGACATCTCTTCAAAGTCCTGGATCCATTCAAGCACGTAAGTTGCCCGCGTTGGCCTCCAGTGGCTAACGCACGCACCTGGAATTTTAGGAATCCGTCGCCGCCGTGTCCAGACATGTAAAGCTGCAGCGATAACAAGAGGTGAGCGAAAGAGACCCCAAGCTCGCTAGCTGGCTAATAATCGTACAAAGATGTTGCTGTTCTCGTCCGTGTCGAGCTTCTTGGATGCTGGTGTCCCGGGCTCATGGCGTCCTAACCAAGCAGCCTCCATGGAGTTAGTTCGTCCCTTACAGCCAAGTGCTCTTTTCACGCACCTGTCAGGACGGTGATGAAGTTAGCGACAGAGACCTCCGAACCGCGGTAGTCCACCTCGACGTTCTTCCCGTAGCTGCAGATAATTTGTGCAGACAACAGCGAGCAAGTTAGAAAACCTTGAACTGCTTTTATGGCCTAGCATGCTGCACAGCAAAATGTTCTTACAGGTTGATCTTCTGCGTTCGGCTGTTAAACACTTGTCCTGGAAAGCAATTACGAGCGTTGCACGGCATTTGGTCCGCCAACATCAGGATGATCTGCAATTAATTCAGCAGCACCACAACAGCTCTATCAACTATGCCGATAGTTTCATGCACTTCCATTGTCGTGTTCTGACCTGACTATCTGGGATGCCGAGGCGCTTGACCGAGTGGTAGAGCGACAACGCATTGGCCACGTGTCTGTAGTTGCTCCAGAAGCGAGAAGTGTCCACCTACACAGTCAGCACGAGACGTCGAGGTTAGTAAGAGCTTTAACGAGTGATACTGATGTCTCTAAATGTTACACTCACAATCACTGCCCAGTTGTTCGTATGGCGATGATACTTCTCTCCGCTCACGAAGCTTAACGCTAGCAGGAGCGACACCCAGAGCGAGAGCTTGCACCGAGTCATTCCCCCTCAAATGCAATAATGCGGTCAGATCGTAATATCACCACTTGAAGGCACTCTAATATATGATATCCAATAATGACCGCAGTTTAGTAAAGTAAGTGCATCCATACAAATATAATTTTGATATTTGATATTTACTGTGGTCATTTAGATCTCCCGCTTAAGCCAAGTAAACTGCAAGATGTCGGAGGTTCTAGTGGCGTTGGTGCGCGTCAAGAAGCGCGATGGACGCGCTGAGTTCTCGCTCAAGGGACTGCGCTGGACAGCTGATGCGTCTCCCGAGGCGCCCGCAGGCCACGCCCCCATCATCGTGCCGTGGAGCACCGTGCAGGATCAGCAGGTGTCGTCGCTCTCGAGTCCCAAAGCTATGATCCGTCTACGTCTCGCACACAACTCGACGCTCGTCTTGGAGTTTATATCGGAATCTGGCAGCCTTGAAGAGGCCTTTGAGGTGCGTGAGCAAGCCAAGGACATCATCGCCCGCCGTCTGCGAGACAACGGAGCCCGAGGGACACGCTCCAATGCTGCGGCGCTGTGCAACCCCACGGAGATCAAGCAACGAGCGGCGCTGCTGGCTGCAAATCCGGCACTTAAACGACAGCACATTGAGATGGTGAATGATGGTCTCATCTCGGAGGAGGACTTCTGGGCCAGTCGCCGCCATTTAATTGCTGGAGAGGCCAGTAAGAGGCAGAAGACAGCCAAGACGTCAGCGATTCTGACCGACCTGGCAGCGGACAATGAGGGCGGCAATGTGGTCAAGTACAACTTGAACGCGGAGGTGATCCACCAGATTTTTATTCAATATCCGGCCGTGTACATGGCCTATCAGGGACAAGTGCCCGATAAAATGACAGAGACGGAGTTTTGGGGAGCTTTTTTCAAGTCCAAGTATTTCCATCGAGACAGGAAGGCTGGACATGAGGATATGTTCACCAAATATGAGGAGCAGGAGAAAGCAGAGTCCAAGGGTGTGAGCATTGATCCACGCGGCATTGTTGATCCGTTGATCGATCTCACATCAACAGAGGAAGACACAGCGGTGCATCATGCAAAAAGACATATCACTGAAAAAGAAAACCCGTCCAGTATTACCATTACCAAGTTCAACCGACATGGTGCCTATGTGCTGGATCCAGCACATGCAGGGAAATTACAACAACAAAAGGCAGGGAAGGGAAATGCACAGCAGACGCTGCTGCAGAAAAAGAAGCCAAAACAAGGACACCACGACAATTTAGAGGACGCGACGCTACTGGATGATCTACAGGATAAAGTACCACCGCCGTACAATCCTCTTACGTTGGAAGACGAATCACGCTACTTCCAGCACGCTGAGAAAGGCATTGCTGCAAATGGCGCCACTTCCAGCAATCTGTCGCTTTCTGATGCAGCACAGGTGTTCCAAGCCACATGCAAGGCTCCGATCAAGCTGGAGAATGCATACCCAACTTCCAAGACGTGCTTCAATGTGCTGGCTGAAGTCGTGGCATGCTCTGACTCCACAAGCGACTCTGCTTCAGCCTCATCGGCTGCAAACCTGGCTAGTGGTGCGTTGGCTGCAGAGTACATCCCGAACGAGTTCAAAAAGCAGGTCTACAACCAGTTCCACGATGTATGTGAGCTACTCCGGCACTTCCTCTCGTTCAAAGCTAAGGTGGCAGAAGGTGGTGGTCCAGAGGCGCAGCGCAAGCTCAATAAGATTGTTGAAAAGATGGGTTCTAAGTACGACGAGCTGGTGAAGCTGCGTGAGTCGTTGCCTCCCCACGAGAAGAATCTACTGGCTCCATTGCTCAAGCCTTTCGATGACCAGCTCAACCTGGCCTTTATTTAAGCTCCACAGGCCTTGCTACCACTGGAAGGCAGCAACAACCATTTACGCTGTTAATGCAATATTTGCATCAAGAAAATACACCATAGAGAACAATTGTTTTTCGTGAAATTTCAGCATTTTCATCGTCATGGACTCCAGCAATACCTCCGCCGGTTTTGCTGCAGCTATGGAGGGTACTAGCAGCTTCTGTAGCGAACCGAAGGCGTTATCTCCATCTATAACGTCCTCAGCGTATGCGCTTGTGCCATTTTCCTTCCGGAACCCCTTCCACGACGCACTGCGTGACGCCACACGTTGGTTCCCAATCGCTGGCAAGCGCATTCGTATCGATCAAGCTTGGCAGAGCGACGGACGAGGTGGCACCGCATTAGGCTTCGGTGCTTCGGTATATGATGCAGCTATTGCATTGTCATTGTATCTGGCATCACATCGAGATCTGGTGGAAGGGAATCGTGTCCTTGAATTGGGCTGTGGTCCAGGACTTGTCGGAGTCGTAGCTGCTCACTTAGAGCCCAAGCGCGTCGTCATTACTGATGGAGATCCAGCGTCAGTGGCACTCACTAAGCACAATATCAAGGTGAACAATCTCTCAGAAGAGGTTTGTACTGCAGAGAAATACCTCTGGGGGAATTTGGAACATCACTTAGTTCCCAAGGTGGACTGCCATGAGCACTACGACGTCATTCTTGGTGCGGATATTGTGGCGTGCCCATACGCTTCAGCGTTTGAGGCGTTGATGATGTCGCTTCGAAGACTAGCTGGGCCCGATACGCTAGTACTACTTGCTTACAAGAAGCGTCAAAACTCGGAAGAGACATTCTTCAAGACGTTCGAGCAAATGTTTGATGTTGAACCGATCAACAGAACGGAGCTGCACCTGGACTTCCAACAAGGTGCCATTGTAATTTTTCAGGCGCGTCTGAAAAAGGAGTAGAAGAGAGTGGATGCAACCGATGAAGAAGTCTATTCGTCTATGATGGCAGCCTACTTGGCTAAGCTGTTGATGAGAATGCGGCTGAAGTCGTCCGGGTTCTCCATGAACATTTGGTGACCTCCATTTGGCACACGGTAAAGATCAGCAGAATGACCCTTCTCCTTGAAACGTTCCACAATGTTAAGTCCATTGCGGTAGTCCATCCAGTCATATTCGCCGTAGATGAACGTAAGAGGCATCTTCACCTTTTCAGGAAGCAGCACGTCCACGAGAGGACGAACTGCGTGGGCACCTGGGGCGAGGTGTGTAGTCATTGCACGCTCTCCGCTAGGCTTGAGCGCCCAATTGTGGTACATGTACTCAGCCAACTCGTTTAGATCAACCCGTCCGTCACGCATGGCACTCCCCTCCGACATGAATGAGGTTCGGCGGTGCACCACGTTTTGCACTAACTTCGGGCCATAAGGTCCTACAAAACGGGCGACGGACATCGGTGTCACATCGTTTTCCCACGCAGAGTAGACCATGCGTCTCAACCACGAGCGGTTAGCTGCTTTTCCTTCCTCCGTCGTCAGATCCGGAGGGGGCGGTGGGTGCGGTACACCTGCAGGAGATGCCAACACCAGATGCTGCACATTGGTTTTGTCAGTGTTTGCTTCGAAAACGGACATAACTATCGTATCGTATTGGCACTTACATCGACATGCTCAGGGTGCTTTAACGCGTATGATGAGGCGAAGATTGCCTGAAGCATAGACAGCGTCAGAGATAAGGTTGCTTATACAAGGTTGCGTCAAGCATATCGTACCCCCATCGAGTGCCCACACAAATCAAACTTCTCAAGGTCCATCTCTTGTTGCCACTTGTCAAACGAACCCACGATGAAATTATCGGCACTGTCGTACTGATGAACAAATGAAACAGAACAGCAACTTGTAAGTTGTGCGAGCCGAGCTGCGTCGATAAAGAACACTACATACATCTTTATAGTTGAAGTCGGGACGGTCCGACCGGCCGACACCAATCCATTCCACTGCATACTGAACAGTGCAAAGTTAACAACGCACCATCAATAAACACGCGAAAGCAAAAATTCCTCCATACCACATTAAAGTGCTTGGACAATTTCTCCAAATTCTAATCAGGCACACGTCATAATCAATTAGCAAGAAACTTGTAAGTAATCTTTTGACATTGCATAATTACCATTGCCCACACCGCATTGCCACCAGCGAAACCGTGAATCAACACGAGGTTCTTGGCTTTTTCGCGCTTCTTCTCGTTGGAGCAGGGCACCACCACAGTGCCCAGCTGCGCGACCTTCTTCATTTCGAACGGTGCTGGAATGGCGCGCGTGAGGATCTTGCGCTCTGCCTCCTCGAGCTTGGCATAGCTGGCAGGCACCCAACGCCACAGTCGACCCTCGGTCGCCACACCTGCAGCAAGTAGCACCGCTTCAGCATCGACATTCAGTCAAGAGAGAAAAGAACAACAAACAGCTGACACAGCGCATACCTGTGGTGGCTGCAATGGGGCGCAGCATCCGCAACATGCTTTGTCACGTCTCGAAGCACTTGCGAGGTCGGAGGATTATTGATAACTGAAGCAAATGTGTCTGATGATCAGATCGACCAACATTCTTGTCGAGACAAGTATACATATGCTTCAAGACAGGTTTATGTTGACGTGCAGTTTGTTTACGCGCCACTCTGATTATGTCGCATGATCTAAGATCGTGCGAGAGCAGCCAGCAGCAACTTGTTGAAAGCTGGCGCGTTGTCCATGAAGAGCTGATGGCCTGCTCCTGGGACCAGGATGACCTCTACGCTCTGCTTGCCTTCGAATGTTTTCGCGACCTTCTCACCGTGGCTGGAGCTCATCCAGTCGGGGCCACCGCCATACAGGAAAGTGATGGGGATGTGAAGGTTCTCTGGCGTTAGCATCTCACACAACGGTCTCTTGGCGTATGCACCAGGAAGTAGATGTGAAAGCATGGCAATTCTCATCGGACTTCTCCAGTGCCCAGTTGTTGTACCAGTAGGCAGCGAGTGCCTCTTGCGGAATTAGTCCGTGACGAATGCAGCTGGTTTCGGGCATCACACTTACACGCACAGAAGTGATGAAGCTCAGGAAACGGGGTCCCAGTGGACCTGCATATCTCGCTACACTCTGCATGATTCAACATTTGAGTATATATCAGGCTACGGAGAAGAAGCGCATGAAGTCAGCCAGCAAACAATAACGCACCATGGGTGTCAGTCGGAAGTTCCACACGGTACGGAACATGCGGAGGCCCAGAGGCAAGTTTTTAGATGTAGGAGGATATCCAACCCCCGCAGGTGAGATAAGAGCTAGGTGCTGGACGCGACCAGTGTATTTAAGTGCGTACGCAGTGGCAAACATTGCCTACAATAAACATTTACAGGTACAATCGAATTAGAAACACCATCCTTTAACGAATCACTTACTGAACCTTACTCCCATAGAATGACCTCCCAGATAGAACTTTTCAATCTGTTCCAGACAAGTCAACCACAAATGTTAGTGCATTTGTGCAGGTAAGTGTAGTACAGACGCGTCTTACCTTAAGTTCATTTCTCCACTTTTCAAGAGCCTCAACCATAACATCGTTTACATACTCCCACTAGAGTCGTTAGATACAGTGTATTTAATGTAGTAATCTCAAAGAAATTGATATCATGTACAAACCTCATATGAAGTAAACTTTGGGCGATTCGATCTTCCCGTTCCTAACCACTCTATTGCATACTGAATAACATCAAAGAGAAAACTTAGGTAAGATATGGTCAAGACGATAGCATTAGTATGCACAGGAACGTACCACATCGTAGTGCTTTGCCAGTTCTTCAAAATTCTGAGGTGGGACACCGAAGTTAGCGAGAAATACAGCTTAACATAATTGGAAGTATCACATACGCAAGCCCAAAGTGCATTTCCTGCGGCGTATCCATGAAGGAGTACTAGTGGTATCTTCTGTTCTCCAGCAGTTGGCGCAGTACATGATACGCGAACTGTTCCGAGGCCAGCGACCTTCAGCGTTTCAAAAGGCACCTTCACGTTGCGACCAATTATTTCACGTTCTAGGTGTTCCAACTTAGAGTAGCGTGCTGGAACCCACAACCTTGCGTGTGAGATCGCGACAATCACTGGTAGTAGAGCGTATATTGCCCAAAACATGCCTATGCATTCAAAACACGTATGGTAGTTTGTCAATAAAACCAATAAACCATAACTTGGTAAAATGTTGTCAACCACACTCACGCATCGGGTAGCTCGATAAGATCTGCCATTGTGATACGACTTCAACATTCGCTCTCCAAGAAAACACAGCACATATAGCCAAGGCTATCAGGAACGCAGCATTACCAGTGGTGTTGATGTGGCGCTCCTCTGGCTTCTGGTTGAGGTGGAACAGCACCAGTTGATCCAGTTTCCATTGAGCCAGTAGCAGCACCACATTGCAGCCCCCGAGTTGCAACTTCATCCGCAATTCGACACCACCCTCGTCTTCTACAAAGAACACTTGCCATATTAGCCACGCGCTCAACGTTGCCAGCAATTGCAATCCAGTCTTCATTATCTTGGTTGACGGAAGTGTCAACAGCGCCCCCAAACAGCCGTAAGCGATCCACACGGGTGTTAGCAGCACCAAACCCAGCAGCACCGACACCACTTTCCACACAGCCACATGGGGGCGTTTCAAGGGCTCTTGGTCTGCCATTGTCTATCTAGTTCAGTCAAGTTGTTAGACAGCTTTGTTCATTGCGAGCGGCGAGCAGTGATTATGCAGACATGCACGGAATGAATGTATTTCAAAATTGAGCATGGCTACATTTCGGTGGTCGATGACAAGTATAGGCTGCAGGACAAGGATAAACAAGTGCAATGGAGTGCGCCACCGTCGGGTTTCGAGCCCTCCGCAGCCACGTAAAGGCGGTGAAAGGGGATGCATCGCATGACGCAGTTTGTTCGAGAGGAATCGACGAGGTTCAAAATTGTCGTATGAGAACATTGAGTGAATATCATGATCAAGACCAAAACTTGGCGTTATATGCAGGACGAACGATCGGAATCTCCTCGAAGCCTACCGGAGCTTGCTAACCTAGGTACGTTAATAAGACAGTACTTTATATATCGTATCTTTACTGAGGCATCTGGCTGTAGAGGTAGAAGTGACGACGCAGCGATGCAACCAAGAGCATTTATCGGAACAAGAGCAGCAGTTGAATGCTTTTCGCGTACGGAGGAAATCTTTTGTTATTTTGAATTGTCCATTTGCATTCTAGACGTCTATGACGTGCCTTACATTTTTATATGGCGCAGGCTGTGGTCATCAAGGAACACCAAAACTTACAGGTACCAGTCAGACAAAATCAATGATCGCTATTTGCATTGATCCTGTTCATGATTTCTTGTAGGAGCGAGAAAGAAGTATTCGGTCAATTGAGCGTACTTTAGAACATGAGTTGGAGCGCGTAGCCGAAAAGGAACGAAACCTAGACACGCGTATTCTGGAAATTACTCGACTCGAAGCGCGGTTGCACGAGGCGTTGCTTCAACAGGAACAACAAAAAGAACCTCAGGAAGTGGAGCAAGTTACTCCAAATAATGGTCACGATGAACGTGAAGCTGTCCTGCACCTTCACGAGAAGGTAAGTAAAGCACTATCATGGGCTTCACGGAACCAAACGCTGCTTATCCAGCCTGTTGATGTTGGTTATCCACAGAAGCTTTCATTTGCAAGGGTGCAATTGGATGAGAAAGAGAAACATGTATGCCTTCGAGAATATCACAAATTTGATGGCTTGTTTGTGCTCACTCTAACTGTGTTGATAGTTAAAAGCAAAAGAACGTGTCCTAAATGAAAAAGCAGCAGAGCTTTTGAACCTTCAGACCAGGTTACAACGTAAAGCCGAAGATCGTGAAAGTGCTGAAGCAATGGTGAGTGCAAAATGGCCAATATTCAGGTTCCACTAACTTATTTGTTGCGGTGTATGCTTTAACTTTACAAAGCGCATAAAGGTCTTAGAAGATGAACTACGAGCTGCTCACATGCAACAAAAAGCTAGTATGGAATCTGCTAGACTTGAGGTAAAGATACGACTGCGTTCTGTGAATTACAGCTGACGCAGCGCACTAAGTACTTCTGTTTGCTAGCTCGAGACTCGGTGTGCACATCTTGAAGAGCGAGAAGCTAGGGTAGCATACCGCGAACGTGCCACAACAGCGCAAGCAAATGCACTGGAGCAACTACAGCGCCTTCTGCTACAACAACACGAATGGAGCTTAATGACTCAAGAGGACTATCTATCTGCACTTGACGCACACCAGCATCAAGCACCCAAGGTACAATAAATGTATTGGGAAGACAAACAAAACTAATGTGGTTTTTCAGGATCATACGCCACAACTGAAGCGCAAAGGAACTTTGGGTAGATTTTTCAAGTAAACCGAATGCAGTAAACCGTCGAACTTCTGCCTAATGATTAAAATTCGCTGACGCTTATGCGGCGGACTTGCTCCTTACTTGTTGGGGGAAAAACTCGCACTACATCTGGGTCTTGGATAAAGATCGACGACATCTCGAAATGCGCAAAGCACTCCGCGAATCGGATGCAGTCATTGCACATGACGCGGTCGACAACAATCACGACACGCTGCCAATATACCTGCCTCTGGCCTGGAGACAGCCCCTGTGCTTCTAACTTCTCTTGAATATCCATGAGCTTCTGCTTCTCTGCGTGGCACCAGTAGAAGAAGGAGCTCCTGCTGTTCAGCACTGGTGGCTTTACAATGCCACGCTTATTGCGTTCGACGATGTAGGTGTGGCCGATTTTCTCGACGGTATGGGCGACGGCCAGGCTCAGTCTCTTTTGCGGCAAGAAACCCACCTCAGTGCCAAAAGCACCGAATCCGCTGCGAGTCCGTCCTTCCACGAGTTGCTGTAGTAGTGTTCCATCTAGAGTAAAATTTGTATTTGCATCAACAGAGTTGTCGTTGTCATTCCGAAGTGTTGCGAAGCTGATGGACGCCTTAGACGACGTCGTGAACTGCGCGGAGTCTGGCTGCTGTCCCAGGAAGTCCAGATAATGCGCCACCTTTGCCACCTGTTCGGCGTGTGGCAGCTCAAAGAAGCTTGCAGCCTCTGCTTCGGACAGGAAGTCCTTGAAGCTGAAGTAGCGCGGCGCAGCGGGCTCTGCTGCTGGCATGGCGAAAACCAACTGCCGAACGGCATGACCCACGACGCGTCATGGCCAATCGTTCAAGCGAGGATCCGTGATATTGCACATCAAAGCGTGGCCACCGAAGAAAGACACCTTATCGACCAAGCCGTCAGTTGAAGACCACCACGCACTTCCAGCACTCTTCGTCTACAGCAGCCAAAACCTGCCAACTTCAACCTTATGATGTTCCTTCTATAATTAAATAACCCTCTGTATTTCATCTCCTACATGTTCCGATATAGTACGATTTTATAGACACGAAACCTACATGATTACATATAACCGCAAATTGAATGCATATGAGAGGAGACCAAACGCTGCCAATCCGCTTTCATTTCGCAGCGAATCTTCGACTTCAAGCACGCATTCACGCCTTTTCAGTCCCATTCCGCATTCTGCGTCGCCGGACACAAGTCGACTACCCAAAGATGTCAGGCAAGTGCGTCGGCATCGTCCGCGAGGTGTACAACAAGTGGGAGCGCCGCGCGCCGCTCACACCCGCCCACGTCAAGGAGCTAGTACAGCGCGGCGTGCAGGTGCTGGTACAACCGTCCACAGCGCGCGTCTTCTCGGACGAGCAGTACGTGCGCGCCGGGGCCACGTTGTCCGAGGATCTGGGCCCTGCCAACGTCATCGTGGGCGTTAAACAGGTACCCGAGCCGGCACTGCTGGCGGATAAGACGTACCTGTTCTTTAGCCACACCATCAAGGCACAGCCTGAGAATATGGCGCTGTTAGACACTGTTTTACAACGCCACGTCACACTCATTGACTATGAGTGCATCACTGAGGAGAGCGGCAAGCGTCTCATCGCCTTTGGAGGAAACGCTGGTCGAGCAGGAATGATCGCGGGCTTCCGAGGCCTTGGAGAACGCCTCATTAACATGGGCATCTCTTCGCCTTTTGTGAATGTTGCATCCGCCTACATGTACGCAGACTTGGAGCACGCTAAAGATGCAGTAGAAGCTGCAGGTAGGAGGATCCGGTCCGACGGTCTGCCAGGGGATTTGGCTCCCATGACGTTTGCCTTTACAGGCAATGGCAACGTGTCCAAAGGGGCCCAAGAGATCTTCAAACTCATGCCACACGAGATGGTGCATCCGTCTGAGCTGTCGAAGTTGCCGAAGAATAATCGTGTCCTTTATGGCACAGTTATTGATGACCCGTCCTATTTTGTGAAGCCTCAGCCCGGATCCACTGGTACATCTACGCGTGCGCATTACTACCAGAACCCACACCAATATGAAGCTGCTTTTCACGAGAAAGTGCTGCCATATACTTCCATGTTAGTGAATTGCATGTACTGGGACGACCGTTTTCCAAGGTTGATCACGCGAGAGCAGATCCGAGAGCTTCGTGGTTCTGGTAATCATAAGTTGCTGGGGATTGCTGATATTTCGTGCGATATTGGTGGCAGTGTAGAGTTTTTGGAACGAGCAACGGAGATTGAACGCCCGTTTGCCCTGTATGATGTCGCTGAAGATAAAATGCGTGAAGATGGCGATAGTCGAGGTCTCGAGGGTGAAGATGGTATTATGATGATGGGTGTTGATATCTTGCCGAGCGAACTGGCAATTGAGTCGAGCCAGCAATTTGGTGATCGCTTAGTTGGATATGTCTCCGCGCTATCGAGTGCCTCTTTGTCTAATGTTCCTCTGCATGAACAAAAGGACCTACCTACTGAGTTACGTGGCGCTTGTATCGCTAGCAAGGGCGTGTTGGCACCCAAGTATGCGTACATCCACCGTATGCGTGCCGAGCGTGAGCGCAGCAAACAGTTCAAGTTTTTAGATGCGCAACAAGAGGTTGCTGGTAGCACATGCATCCTGCTTGAAGGTCATCTTTTCGATACGGGGTTAATTAACCAGGTTCTCAATCTCATTGAAGATCACGACGGTGGTTTCCATCTTGTGGACTGTGAGGTTAGACCAAACGTTGGAGCTGGGGGGAGCAATGATAGTACCATATCGAATGCCATCGTTCAGGTTAGCATGCGCGACCGTAAGGCTTTGGATTCTATTATCACGAAAATCCGCTCCCTAGCTGAGCTTACTTCTGGTGCAAAGGCTACCGTCACGGAGCTACCCGACTTGTGCGGTACAGACTACTCAAAGACGCGAGGTGCCGTAGTGAGAAAGGATGCAGCAGCTAATACCACAACTGATGTATCGGTCTCAAGCCCGAAGAAACGCAAAATCGTGTGCTTTGGTGCTGGATTGGTTGCTTCACCATTAGTGGAATACTTATCCCGTGAACAAGGAAATGAGGTGCATGTTGTTTCCGGAATAGAGGGCGAAGTGAAGGGAATGATGCGCAAAATTTCTCGCAGAAACATCAAACCTCATGTTGTGAACGTTGCTGACGACGCTGTTGGGGTCGACAAACTTTGTGCAGAAGCCGATTGTGTTGTCTCGCTGTTACCGGCAACTATGCACACGACCATTGCCCAGCGCTGCATTCAGCACGCGACACCTCTCGTCACCGCTAGTTATGTGTCGCCAGAAATGAAAGAGCTGGATACCAAAGCAAAGTTGGCTGGCATCCCTATCCTTTGTGAAATTGGGCTTGACCCCGGCATGGATCACATGAGCGCGATGAAGGTCATCGATGAAGTGAAGGCTCATTCTGGAAAGATCATGTCATTTTCATCTGTATGTGGCGGACTACCAGCACCTGAAGCAGCGGACAACGCCATCGGTTACAAGTTCAGCTGGAGCCCACGCGGTGTGCTAACTGCAGCATTGAACGCAGCACAGTACCGCAAAGATGGCAAAACTATCAACGTAGCCGGTGAAGATTTGCTCAACAGCAGCGAGCGCGTGAATTTCTTGCCGGCGTTCAACATTGAGCAGATCCCGAATCGCAATTCGCTTCCGTACGGTGATATCTATGGCATTCCAGAGGCACATTCATTGTATCGTGGTACACTGCGCTACGGTGGTTGTTGCCAAATCCTATACCAGCTACGCAAGCTTGGGCTGTTTGACATGGATCTATCAAAGTCCATCCCATCCACCTGGCCAGACCTTCTCGCTCAATTAGGTGGACACCAAGGTCTTCGTGAAGACGCCAATGGGTTCCTCCAGTGGCTTGGTGCATTCGATCACTCGACACCAGTGGTCAAGGCACCATCCATCCTTGACGCTTTCTGCGCGTTGCTGCAGGACAAGTTGTCGTACCAACCGGGAGAGCGCGACATGGCCATCATGCACCATGAGTTCGGCATCGAGTACGAAGACGGAAAAAAGGAAAAGCGCACCTCAACGTTTGTGGGCTATGGCTCCGAGAAGGGTGACACCATCATGGCAAAAACTGTTGGATTGAGTGCTGCCATTGGTGTGCAGCTGATTTTGCAGGACGCTGTTCAAGGCCGAGGTGTACTTACTCCGACGACCCCTGATATTTACGTCCCAGCTCTCGCGCGGCTTGAAGTCGAGGGAGTACGCTTCATCGAGAAGACAATTCCGCAGGATTAAAATGTGGTAGACCAAGTAAGACATGATTCTACATCGTGCATCGCTCTATTAGATCCGAGCTGTCTTATCAAAGAACTGTCGATGGCCTGCCATCAAAAGATATACGTTGCTGAGTGCCTTCTTGTCGTGGTGTTGGCGCAATGTATTTCTGTGAGACACCATCCGATGACAGATAGAGTCGTGATAGCACTTTTGGACGTGAGCTAGCATAACTCGTCTTGATCTGCCGACCACCAGCCTTGACTGACGGGTAGACGTTTAGCTCGAGCAATCCACGCATATGTTCATCCGTGTCAGTCCCTTTTGTAGGGATACTGCTACCAAAACCCGAGAGAGAGCCAAGCTCTTGATTTGGTACAGTGTCCAAGCCCGTAGCTGGTGATGAAGCGCGGCTCATTTCGGGACAGTGGATCATGACGGATGCCTTTCCGAGATACCGTTGTGGCATGCGGTCTGGGCCATTGCGCTGTCGTAGTATTAGTCCCTGTGGTTTCCATCGATCAGTTTGGGCTTCTGAGTCCGTTGTTTCAGGAATTGCCAATACTTCTACGCTATGATTCGTCCGACGGCGAAATTCAGCCTGTTCCTCGATCTCGTCCAACTACAAAGTAACAAAACATGGAGGCCAAGTTAGACAGACTGGTCAAGCTTATAACAAACGTATCACAAGTTAGCTAACCTTTGTCCGCAGGGCTTGCCGCTCTTGCTTGATTTCAATGATTTCATTCTCCAGACTTTCAATCTTCTGATTGCACTGCCGAATCAACACAACAAGATACACTCGTGAGATCATCCTACAGCACCACAACAAACTATAGCACACGTACCATATTATTTGTACTGATTTCATTTTGCCAGGCCTTCGTTTTCTCAAACAGAAGCAGTGTAAGGCGCTTGTGGTCTTCTCCTAGCTTTTCATACTCCCCCTTTAGCAACGTTATTTCTTCTCCCTGCATCTTGCACTTCATCGTGTACTCGTTCAGCTCCTCCGTCGTTTGTTTCTGATCAGTACAAATGATGTTAGAGCCATCTAATCATTGCTGTTCTCACCTACCGCCCTACCAGCGATCGCTCCATTTTCCCGAAATTCTTTTTCCCCATGTCTACTGTAAGCCGGAGCTTTGATATTTCTGCATCCAACGTTCGGATATGTAGTTGATCTGAGTCCATTTTGTTTTCGGCTTGATCAAGGTCTTCGCGTAAACGCTCCAAGCTTACTCGCATCTTTTGCATTTCGACTCCGATGAGTTCGGCCCGATTGTGGCACATGATCGAAAACTTCTTCATGGCCTTTTCCAAAAGCACCTTTCGGCGCACTTCACGTTTTTTACGCTGTAACTCCATCATCTGTATACCACCTTCGCCATCACGCATGACATCATTGGGGTCATCGGGTGGAACCACATCCAGTTCCAGATCCAGAACGAGCGCCTTGTTCTCGCTGACATCATGCACTGATTCCGAGACTTTGCGTAAGAAAGTCATTAGAATTACACTTCTTTCAACTTCATACTGCTGATCTCGCTTGCCCTCGTCGATTTGCCGCATCATGGCTTCCATCATCTCAGCTGCTCCAGCACTATCTTGATTTAATCGCATTTTCAGTGCATTTACACTAGTATTCCATCCCCGTAAGTTAGTCTTCGATAAGCTTTCGACTCTGAAACATCAATTTTCAAATTCGCACCTGCCGGTTAGTGCTTCGATAGACAGCTTAGACTCTTCGAGACGATCAGTAACTACTTGATTTTTCCTCTCCAGCTCCTATTAAACCAACCCAAAGCCACACAAAAGTCATTGGTGTCAAACCTGCATCAATTCACCACAGTGTAATTCCGTATAATACGGTGTCTTAACGTACCGCAATCACTTTTTGTTGCTTGGCGACCTTCTCCTTGCCTTCTTTTACTTCTGTCAGCAACCCTGCGACTTCCTTGTGATACGCCTCAAAGTTCTTCTCATTGATTTCGAAGGCATCCGGCAACTCATCTTCTTCTTTAAGAGAGAAATCTGCTTGTTTAGATTCACCTTGCGTATTATCGCCAGTCTTCTTAATTGGCCGGGTCTCACTTTCATTTGATTTATGCGTAGTTTCCTGAATGGAGGTAGATTCTGGTGTAGGTCGAGCTGCTTCATCTTCGGGGATCGACAAGCGGGTTATGACGGTTTTGCTTGGCATCCTACTAAGTATTCGCTTCAGAGCAGGCATCTTGCTGGTACCACTGGTGCTACGCGCCAGTACACCAGCTAGATCGTTCTCGCGCATTAAAGCCCACTCAAGATGACGCTGGAGGTCGTCTAACTTCTTTCGCATATTATTGCGCATTACCTGGTTCACTGCCTGTTGGCGTGGCCGGTCCTTCTTAGAGCTAGTACTGTCCAGCTTTTCCGGTACTTCTCCATCATCGAGCATCGATAAGCTGTCCATATCCATCGAATTGTTTTGGATGTTCTCCAAATCTCGCACGAGTTTTTTGTTCAGTCGCCGGAACTCGAGGTTTTGTTCTTGCATTTCCTCCCGTGCGCGCTCTTCTTCAATAAGCTGGTCTTCCAGATGTCGCTTTGTCTGCTCGAAGCGCTGCAGTGTTGATACCAATTCCTCTTTAAGAGATGTCAGAGACTGCTGCTGCTCAGCACAAAGAGCACTTTTGTCTTTGAATTGTTCATCGCGAGTTGCGAGATCCGCACTCAGCTGTCTGGCTTTTTTGATTTCTTCCTGAAGCCGATAGTCTGATGTCCACCAAATGAAAGCACGATCAGCTAAACAAAAAATTAATAGTCAGAGTTTGAACGTACAATTTGTTCCGAAGTCAGATTCGATTTGTGCTTTCTCAACTTTGACCACGTGCAGAGCCTTAGTGACTTCAGCAAGTTCTTCTTTTAGATGATTGTTGGAGGCAGAGAAGATGTCACGATCATGATTCGAGCGAATGAGCTGCTGCTTCACATCCTTATACTCGCTTGTGAGGCGATCAATTTCATCTTGGGTGGCTTGAGTGAGCTGTAGTTTGGACCTCATGCCTGCAATTATAACTTTTTGCTCGCGTTCCATTTTCCGTGCGGCTTGCACCTGCTCCAAAGTGTAGGCATTTTCTTTCATCAGCGCCTTCACCCGCTGCTGCAGCGCTTCATTAACTTCCTCCATCTGTTTCGCTTCGGAACGCATTCTGTGCACCACAGTTCGCATTTGCTGTTCCCCTTTGGACGCACGAGCCATTTCTTGTCGGGCTGCTTTCAGTTCTTTACTCTGTTCTAACACACACGTGAATGGTCACAAATACTACGAAACACATGATCGTCGAAGTTGTATTCACGTACCTCGCCATGAACGAGCTCCAGGTGGCCACCACAGCTCTCACAAGGATGCACTTGCAAAACTGTTTCGCTTGGTGCAAAAAGGGGTAATACCTCGCGTAGATCAACCGATGGAACGCTTGAAAGACCGCCGTCAATTTTCCCTGATGATCCTGTTAGTATCTGACGAGATGATGTCCGTTGCAGCGTTGGTATCTCCCCTCGCAGTAATACCGTCGATTCCACGTGACCTAACTTTCCTCCAGATTGACGTAGCTCCTCCTTGATAATAATTACATCTCGGTAGTACGCGCGGCGGATGACCTCAAGTACCTGGTTGCGCCGCGATAGCTTTCCGCGTAACATTTCTAGCTGCAGTTGCATAGGGAGATCTTTTGATAAGACTCCGTCATCGTGATCTCCCTGGACACCTCCAAGCGGGTCGATTGACTTTGGTGAACTATTTTCATATAGTCCTGATGTGTCTCCATTCTGCTTGCTGTCACCTTCATCAATGCTAAGCATATGTGTTGATGATCTATCCCCAGCGAAAGGTACACCGTCAGTCGCCGAGGGATACGACATCGTTCAGCTTCCTACGCAGTGTCTACCTACACGACGAGGTGAACTTGATGTCGAGGGAGCCTACCTGGTCATCAAAACGAGAAACCTTCTCTAATTATAAGCTCACAAACTCGTGGTAACAGTAGTCACGATAAAAACTCAGCACTTGAGTATTGAACCTGTCGATGTTTGATTTTGTTCGATGAAGCATACCACGTCGTCGACTTCGCTCTGCTCATTTTTTATCTGTATAATGCAAAACAACGTTAGCTGTGCACAAAGCCTAGTTAGCGAGTGCAGCCATCTCTCGAATGACTTGCAAGTCTGCTTGCTTTGCACTGTTGCCGAGATACACGTGCATTTTACGTACAGGGTTCGCTTGACATACCGTTTACGGGTTTTGTGGCTGGTTGCCGCGAATAGTAAAACCGGTGGTGTTGAGTGGTTCAACTGGAGGCGGATTGGCACTCATACCAGCCATAATGCCTGAGATCTCTTCACTCGCTCGCTGCATATCAGCTAATTGCTCTTCTGTTAGACCATTCTCTCCAGCCGACTCAACTTCTTTGGTTGCTTCAATATCCGCAGCGACTGCTGGAGCCTCAAGGTCATCAACCGGAGGGTGGATAGAGTATCCCGAAGCGCTAACGACGAAGTCCCGGTCCAATTCAGGGTTTTGTCGGAATGGAGGAGGGCCAGCAGGCGGTAGTGGCGGCTCGTCCGCCCGTGAAAAGCCGTCCAGGTCACGGCCATCATCGTTACGCTTCGTATCTTCATCACCACCCTTTGTTTCATCATCGCTTTCATGATGTGGTGGTGCACTGTGACGTCCAGTTGACGTGCTCCTGCGTGCAGTGCGTCGAGAGATGGCATCTCCTGCGCTCTCGGCATCAGCATCACCAGCTTCTTCCTCCTCGTCATCACCACCATGAGGTCCACCACTGCCATGTCGAATAGCAGCACGCGAGCTTCGACTGGATGCAGAAGAAAGGTGCGCAGTAGCAGGTACAGCCTTTCGAGCCTTTCGCGGAGCCTTCTTGTCCTCGTAGTGCGTACCAAAATTAGGGAAGTTATCGACGACATCATCACTCGCTTGAATTCCGATTTCGTTCAGATTTCCCCAGAACGTCTTCTTAGTTGTTTCCAGCACACCGAGCTCGTTATCGCAATCTTCAAGATCATGTTCCAAGCTAGCAATATCGTTCTCCAACTCTTCCTTATCGTCGTCAACCGCTTTCTTCAGTTCAGTTTGCTTGCCTTCCAGTTCAGCCTTCGCCGTAGCAATCTGCTGTTCTTTCATCTCCAACTTGTGCATCGTTTCACGAAGCAGAATCCGGTTTTTAAACTCACACTGCTGGTTTTGGCAGCGGTCCGTGTGAGCTTCTACATCATGCCAAATGCGACACATCTTGTTCTTACAAGGTGTAGAGCTGCTACACATCTGCGCGCGTATTTTCTTGCATCCACGTCCGCACACTTTTCCTACCGGAGGTTTACACAACAAAGCATCGACAAACTGAATCGACTTGCGTAGTCGTTCTTTAAAGAATTTAGTCTCCGAAGGAGTGCGTCTGTCCGGATAACACAGCTCCCCAATAGCATCCTTGAATGAAAGCAACTCGTCATCACCCTCTTCCTCGTGGATCGTCTTCCCCTTAACAGGCTTCTCCTCTTCCTTCTCTTCCTCTTCCTCCTCCTCCTCGGAGGAATCCTGGATCACCTTTCTCGCCGCACGTCGCGGCCTCTTCATAGGTTGTGCATCATATGCACTTCCTCTCGTAGGTCTCTTCCCACTCAACGCACTTCTCGTGTGCATAGCAGGTGACTCAGTTGACGCTCGAGTTGCCACCCTCGACGAAGATCGAGAAGGAGCCGAGTGCTCTCTCTTCACCTTCTTCTTGATGGAGTGTTCACTACTACTGCTACTGCTGCTCTTGTGACTGTTTCTCGTCTCATGCTCCAGCGGGGCATCTCCGCGTCGATGGAGCCACAGTTCCTTCGTCACCACCGAGTTAAGCACCCGCTCTGTGGCGCCGCTATGACAAGCCAGAATGATGCGGTCCATCTGCTCTGCGAAGCCTGGCGATGCTTCCATGTGTTCTTCGATGTAGTCCACAAGTCTGCGGCAGTTGTTGTAGTACACATCGTAGCCCCCGCTTTCCTCTGTAGACGCGGCCGCTGACGTCTGCTCCTCCACAGCGTGCTGGAAACTTTCGCACACGGAGCTCACAGTCCCCGCTACGCTCTCCTTCAGTGAGCGAGTGAGTGCTGCCTGTAATTGGTCCACCGCGGAGCCTGCGCGATGAGACTTCGACCCGCGCTTCACCATCGTCTTGTGTTTCGCGAGTTTGAAGGGATCGAAGTATGGGACGGTATATCATGATTCTATTGGATGAAAAGAGGCGCGATTCTATTAGATGAAAAGTGACACCGTAGCTACGAGATTCTATTCGCTGAAAATGTTTTATTACTTAGTAGGTAGAACGAGACAACAATGCAGGAATTAAAGTTAATTATCCAGAGCAATCTCGCCACCTGCACCAATTTCAGCTTCCAGAATCGAACGAAGCGTTGCAGCGTTGTACAGAGCCCACGAACGTGT